>VZQC01013109.1:2056691-2347139 GCA_009823505.1 Rhizomys pruinosus
TATATATATATATAGATAGATAGATAGATAGATAGATATAGATATATAGATATATAGATATATAGATATATAGATATAGATATAGATATGTGTGTGTGTGTGTGTGTGTAATGTGTATGTAATGGTCCCTTTTGTGGGTTTGTAGTCTAGCTAATAAAACAGTTTTAAAACAGACTCAGAAGGAAGCACAAGGACCAATTTACTAGAGATTGGGAGAAAAACTAACAGGTGGGCAAACTATAAATCCTAGCAGCTGTGAGGAGGACAGAAAAAGTCCTGTCTTTTAAATTGAGCATGCTTCCTGCCAGGCTGCTGTATAAAGGGGAAGGAGTCTTTTGAGAAAGAGCAAAAAATACCAGAGTTTCAGAGAAAGTATAATTAAGCTTTGGGCCACTATCTGAAAAAGAAATGAAGAAAAGGAAAGGCACAATCATCCTTGTGCCAGCTAGAGATCTGAGATCAGAGGGCGCCCATTCCAAGGTCTGGGTCCAAGGAAAAAGAAAGATTCATGCCAAGGACAGTTGACTAGAAACAGAAATAGAAATACAGTTTATAAAGAAAGGAAGAGCACTCCCAATAATAGGAGCAGGCTACTGAGCTGAGGGAGAAGCCCAGATAGAGCAGGGCCAGGAGGCCTCTGACCATGTATAGGCATCTACATAGCCCTTGCCTTAGTTATGGAGCTTGGGCTTCTCCGTTCATTACATGGGGCCCTGGGGAAGAAGGGCTTCCCGTCTTTCATGTATCGATCCTGATGCTGTAGTCTCCCATCCCTACTCTCCTGTCGCAGCAGGTTTATAAAGTAGCCCCTTCTTTCCATCATGGGCCTGGGACACAGATGATACCTCCTGGGACCACTCTATAGAGGAGAGGTTCTTCTCAAGCACAAAGATGGTGATTACAGAGGACTGAGTCTCAGGCCACATCACTAGCCACACACAACTACTTTCTTAATAATAGGGAAAAAAATCCAAAACCTAGCCCCAATTTGTTTTTTATAAAAGCTCTATCTAAACAAAATATCGACTTAATTGTTCTTTTCTGTTTCTTAGTTAAACCTACATCATAGAAGAGTAAACGGGTCCCCAAAGGCACTACTTTCCATGAGTGGTAATGCTAACCACTTAAACTTATTTTAGAGAGAAACCATTTTGGAATAAGGTACCCAAGGCCAAGTTATTTCTTAATTCCTGAAGAATAGCTAATGCAGGTCTTATGACAATGTCATTTGAATATTTGAAAATTTATTATGGAGAACACTAACTCCTAACCCCATAAATTGTTTCTAAACAAATTAACCCAAAAGACATTAATGCAACAGCTGTTGCAATTAACCAATTCTTCTAACTTGCTGACGTTTCAACTTTGAATAAAGGAGTGATGGGAGGAAGCTGAGAGTTATTTATGAATTTCCTATAAAGTAAGAGCTCAATTTCAATATTCCGGGTAGTGGGAAAAGGAAGCATCTTATACCAATATGTCAGCACACCAAGAAAACACTCCTCCGGGACACCAGCCTTTCGTATACTTGGAGTTCAGAACTGCTGAGACCTGGAGACAGCATCTGTGCTGTTCATATCACAGCAGGCTGCCGTGTTACTCCCTAGAGCTGACTGCACTGTTGCATTCCATACTAATTCAAGCCATAAATTTGTAGCATAAAAACAGCATGTTTCTGCCCACATTTTAGGTCTTACTCCAGTTATCTCTCTCGTGGACTGTTCCCAGCCTGTATCTCTATGTAAAAATTTTCTTTAGCACTCCTGGGCTGCTAAGACCCTCTAAGCTTGTATTGGATTTTGTTGTTGTTGTTGTTGGGTATTGCATTTCTCCCCTTTGAACTTGGGCTCTGCTAAGAACTGCAGCTAAAACTACATGTGTAAAGATTAAAGGCAGGTTTACTGTGGCTTCTTAACATTAAAGGGCCAGAGCAGTAGATGACTCAAGTAAATTGCATGGTGCCAGCTCTTTCCCTCTCTTCATGCTTGAAAGCGATTCATTATCATTCCTCAGTGACTGCTCTTCTGCCCTCTCCTGCTGATGCCAGATAACCATCAAAGGACTAAACACCGTCTCCCCAGAGACTCTGTGCTCCTAGGTGGGAAGCAGAGATGGAAAGGGAGAGTTAGAAGGAAGAGTGACAGAAGAGGAAAAGGGGAAATCTGCACTGATCAACCAACACTTTAAAAAGTGCAACACACATTTTCTGACCCCCCCAAAAGTGTTGTTTGCTCTGAATTCCAATATGTGAAGATGATCTGAATTTGACAGAGTTTCTCCAGGTTAAAGAAACCCCCTGTGAAGAATAAGGCTTTGTTGGAGAGAGAAAGACAAAGCCAAGCTGCAGCAGCTTCAGTCAGATAGAATTTATCATTTAGCTATAAGAAAAGGAAGGTTCCTCCCCCCCCCAAAAAAAAAGAACCAGGGCTTGGTGGCTCATGCCTTTAATCTTAGCACTTGGGAGGCAGAGGCAGGTGGATCTTTGTGAGTTCAAGGCCAGCCTGGTCTACAGAGCGAGTTCCAGGACAGCTGGGGCTACAGGGAGACCCTGCATCTGGAAAAAGTGACCAAAAAAAAAAAAAAAAAAAAAAAAAAAAAAAAAAAAAAAAAAAAAAAAAAAAGGAAGTCCAAGTAACAACAACAAAAATGTAAAGAAGCCTCATGACGTGGGAAACCATTAAGGTTGTCTCCTAATAAAGTTCCTGATACTCCCAAACTTAAACTATATCTCCCCTTAGAAAAGTTCCCATTTGGTTTTATCAGAAAAAATGTAGTGAAGGGACATAATTTGCTATACAATGATTGCTCAATAAATATGACTTCTTATGAGGGTATTACCTGGACACATGCAAGTGCACCTCTGTCTGGCAATCCCCACAGAGATCAGAAGAAGGTGTTGGAATTCCCTGGACCTACAGTTTTGGATAGTTGTTAGCCGCCAGGTGGGTGCTGGGAATTAAACCCAGGTCTCCTGCAAGAGTAGCCAGTGCTCCTAATCACTGAGCCATCTCTCCAGCCCATTGACTTCTTTCTTGATCAAAAAGTTGTTTCTTGTGAGTCCAATAGGAATCCAAAAAAAAAAAAAATTCAGAAGATAAAATACATTTTTCTGTTACGGGGAAATTCTGAGTTTAAATTTATCCCAATTAGCATCTAATTGGCAGGTCACCAATTTGAAGTCATTAAATTAAATTGTGTATAGAAATAAATTAGTTTGTCAGTGTTTCAGGGACCAGAGATCTGTTCCTCTAATGCCGATTTAGTCTTTGATGTCCATGGTTCAGGGAACTCAAAAAATGCTAAGGTCATCTGTTTACCCATCATGCATGGCTCTAGTCCCTGATTTCATCCATTTCCACACCTAGCAATACAGATTTCAAAGAAAAAATGCCTTATAAGCAGAGATCTGTCCATATCGCAGAGGCCACAGCTTCCATGTTCTTGTGTATTCTTCATGATCTCTGTTAGGTTCATATTGAGGGGAGACCCAGCACAAAATTATACAGGACTCCGATAAAGATAACTGAGGATTTATCTGGGGCATGTTGTCTGGCTTGCCTGTCATGGGAACAGGATGACCAGCATTAAAATGGCGCTGAGTGGCAATTTTATACCCAGGCATACAAGGAAATGAGCATATGAGGAATTGGGGGCGAAGCAGTGGGAGATAGGACATCAGTGGGCCTGTGGCTGGTATCTGGAGGAGCATCTTCAGAGAAACAGTTTCCTTTCTCCTTCCTCTGGTGAGGCATGGTTGCAGCAACCTTTTCTCAGATTGCAGGAACACAGTGAAGGGAAATTATTTCTCCATATTCTGCTTCTGTTGGCTTTCTGACTTAAGTGGGCTATCACCTAAGTCTCATCTTGTTTCCCTCAAACAATTAAGGTCACAGAACTAGGCAGATTCCTTTCTAGTTGTCTATTCTGAGATCCTTGCCCTCCTCCATTGGGAACCATACAAGCACTTGGGCCAGGTCCTATCTTTAAAGAAGACTGTACCTAGAGCTATATTCAATATACCAGCAATGTTCAGAAATATGCCTCTTCAAGGAATGGTAAAAAAAGAAATTTTGTCACAAGAATGCTATTATTTTATGTCAATTAAACATAAATTCTAATTAATGAAGCTCAGAGATATGAATTTCACTTAAACTGCAGTTCCAACACTGCAAAATCTCTTCTGTAGGTCTCACAAATTCCCAGTATCATGGGGAAAGTACTCTATTAAAGTCGGGCTAGTTTCTCCATTCATCTTTTTAAAAAATTGTCTGATGCATTAGTCTCTACAAGGATTCATTTTTAGGCCTAACAGAGGTTGTTAAGATATCACTTACTGTAGCATTTAAGTGTCTGCTGCTGGATCTGTAGCCTTTGAACATACGCTGAATTATAGCTCTGTCAAATGCTGCACATCTAGCCAAAGTGCAGCAGGGGTGGGGGATGGAGAGGAGCAAGAAGAGCAGCACGGTAGCCCCATCTCTATTCATTTGTTTGTCTCTACTTAAGTTGATTTTCATGTCAGAGTTTGCTTACACTTTTTAAACTGTACCACATATTTCAGAGAGACAGGTTCAATTTTCAAGTCAAACAGCAGATAATGGCATCAGGGATGCCTGCACTCACAAAGGAAATTACATACAAGGACAGAGCAGAAACTAAAATTTACACAGTCAGCCAGATGGCAATGAGATTTCAGATGGACCCTACTACCTGCAACTCTTGGCACTACATGTTTTCACAGTGGCTCCTGGTGATTACAGCCATAGGGTGCTACTATAATCTCTGTTATACATGCTTATAAATTAATAAGGAGAAGTCAAAACATGAAGGAATTCCCTGGAGGCTACTTGGTAAGACATGGAAAGATATATGAACACCCCACTTCAGAGTAGAACTAGAATAATTTTCCTTTCTTCCAGAACAAAAAAAAATTGTTAAATGTCCAAATCATTAAGACTGGGGTTCAAAAAATATAAATTATCTTTGGTTTTGAATTAAGACCAAAGTAGATTTGCCTTGATTTACTGCTATGTCATTAACACTTGGTATAATATCAGGTTATTGAATGAAATAAAGACCAAAAGGAAGAACCAAAGACACAGAGAAGGAAAGAAAAAGAAAGAAAGAAAGAAAGAAAGAAAGAAAGAAAGAAAGAAAGAAAGAGAGAGAGAGAGAGAGAGAGAGAGAGAAAGAAAGAAAGAAAGAAAGAAAGAAAGAAAGAAAGAAAGAAAGAAAGAAAGAGAAAGAAAGAGAAAGAGAGAGAAAGAAAGAAAGAAAGAAAGAAAGAAAGAAAGAAAGAAAGAAAGAAAGAAAGAAAGAAAGAAAGAGTCAGAGACTTAATGAGCATATTCAACTAGAATATTAAGAATCCAGCTAGGAGATTGTGCTTTCTCTCATTTTCTCTACTCAGTTCACTTTTGGTTTTGAACTGTTCCTAAAAGGAAAGGAGAAAATGCTACCAACAAGGTAATATAATTGGAAGAAAGGTAAATTAACATGAATTGAAAGCCAGAATCAGGACTTGCTGGACAGCATCTCTGACTAGGGGCTTTTCTGAACTTCAGGATTTAGAAGACAGGACTAAGTGGGAGAGAGAGAGAGAGAGAGAGAGAGAGAGAGAGAGAGAGAGAGAGAGAGAGAGAGAGGAGTAATTTATGGAAAGAGAGCTTCAGACAGCTGAGTGCCTTAATACCATTTTGTGGTTCAAGCATGGGTCATTTTGTCAGTTCATTCCAAAGATGAATGAATGGGCTGTTGTTACTGGCTCTCACGGTTGGTCCAGCAGAGAAGGTCCTAAGTGGCAATGTGCTTGGGTGTAGAAATTGGAGATGAAGTACAAAGATGAAAATGAACAGATCCAAGAAGACGACTGTAGCACTCAAAAGAAGGGGAAAGGAAGTGTTATCTAAATGCAATTAGATTGGATTTCTTCTCTGTACATGTCATAATTTTTCAAAAAGAAAGCAATAAATACTTTGAATGAAAAATTTACCTACAAAATCTATTATTTCAGAAATTTCAAGTAGCTTCTTAAACTAATGCTTTCAGAGAACAAGGGCCACACAGCAGATGTCTATAAAGAAAACTCCTAACAACTGTGATCTGATGAAATGTACTTTAGCCTGATCCCATTTCTGAGGTGTGCCATTTCTTTTCAATGCCAGCCCCAAATCATTTTTCTGAGCTAAATATGTTTGTCAAAACAAAGTCTGGAAAATTCCTAAGTGTTATTCCAAAAGTAAATATATTTATATTTAAGAGAGGTCAACTATGTCACGATTCTGAAATAATCATGAAATGTTAATTCTTCATAAAGAAATTATTGTCAGATTGTAATAGATTGAATCTTGGGGTACCGAGTATGTAACTTCAAGTTCTAAAACCTCTTTCAAGAAGTAAATGAGTTTTGATTGTGTAATGTGTCCATACCTCTAAAATGCTTAGACGTACATCTTTAATTCTCAATCCACATCCAATGGAAGACCACCTTTGACATCTCCTGAGAACTGACAATATGTGGAATAATTGTCCCATCCCCTTCAGGGAGAGATGCTGTGTCGGGAGAGAGACCTGGTTCACCTTTCAGCCGAGATCTGATGATTCCTTTAACATGATAACAACCATCTAGTTGTCCCAAGTGACCAAGACTGAGTGAATTCTTACCTTATATTCTTACACCCCCATCCAAAGATTAGAATTTGAGAGCCATTGCCACCACCTCGGTCTTTAAACTGTTAAAAAATTTGACATGAAATAAGGCAGTTACAGGAAGCATACCCCGTCTGTGCAATCCAGCAGCATCATCAAAGAGTTGAATTAATGTCAGTTTAGTCAGCCTATGTATCACTTTAAAAACACCAGGTAAATGAGCTTGGCACATTTCAAAGTATGTGCAGTAATTACAGCTCTGCTACCTACTTTACATTAGAGTGGTTTTAGTTACTTACTGGGATTTGAGGACAGCTCAGAATTCATTTCACAGTTGGAAGGATAACATTATGTTGAACACTCAGAAGGTGTAAGACACTGTGAATATTGCCTTCACTCTAATAACCCAAGCCCCTGGAACCAAAGCATTAAGTCATTTTTTGCAATCCTGCTGCTACCAGGCAACTCCACAAACATGTATTGGGCCATACTCTCCCTACACTTGCCACTCTGGGGTTGTAAATAGACACCAGTCGAAGGTATGTTAACTCTTTCAACCACACTCCCACTCCTACCTCTGACAGAAGGTATTAAAAGCAGCAATTCACTAAATGACTTTGGATTATTCTTGAGACATAATGAAAGCCTTAAAGGATTTCAAAGAGGGAGCTATTAAAAAATGTATAACACTTAGAATTTCTGTTAAATGTAAGACAGGTACTGATTCTATCCAAACTGTATTGCCAAACACCCACATTTTCAATTTTAAACACAAACACCTAATAAAGTTCATAGTAGAGCTGAAAGGCTACAGGTTTTTTTTAATTTTCTCAATGACTTTTCTTTCCAAAACCCAGACTAAGTATTACTAAATATCTATATCTATATATTATATATATATATATATATAATTTTATTGATGATTTGTGTATTTCATACATAATCTTTCAGTCCAATTTAGACACATTCCCTTCTTCATTCCCCCCACCCCACCCCAGCTCATGCCTTCTGCCATACATGTCTTGTATCTTTCTCTCAGTCTTTCCAAGGTTTTTTATTGCAGAGGCTTGTTGTTTTGGGCAGAATTTAACTGTATCAGTCAGTTCTCTGACCCAGTCTTTATGTTGTTGTTGTTCCCTCCCCTTCATATTGCTTCAACATATGCCTATATGTGACAAAATTATGACCTCTGAGAATAAGCTGTATGTTGATTCCAAAATATGTTTAATCATTCAGATTTCCCCTTTAATTTTATACTACTCTAATATATGAATACATATCTTCCACCCATATACAGTAATTACAGTGTCTGAAAATAAGTGGTAGGCCAATTCTAGAGCCCATTAAGGGATTCACATTATAACAGCACAGTTGCTTTCAGACAAAAAGAAATATAACAATAATGTTGTTCAGCTAGCCTTTCAACTGGGGATTTGGTGTTAGCATCCACAAATGAGGGTATCTATCTTTGGAATTTACATTTCCCCCTTTAATTTTGTATTACTCTAACATATACTGCATACATACCCTCTCCCCACATACCACAATTACAAAGTCTGAAAATAAGTGGTAGGTTCATTCTAGATCTCATTAAGGTATTCACATTATAATGGTACAGTTGCTTTCAGGTAAAAGAAAAAATACACACACACACACACACACACACACACACATACACACACATTGCTCAGTTTGCCTTACTACTGGGTATTTGGTGCTAGCATCCACAGATGAGGGATAGCATTTACCGTTTGTTTTTCTGGGACTGTGTTACTTAGCATAATGTCGTCTAGTTCCATCCATTTACCTGCAAAGTTCAATATGTCATCTTTCTTTACTGATGCATAGAACTACATGGTGTAGATGTACCACATTTTCTCTATCCACTAATTGGTTGAGGGACATTTGGGTTGGTTCCAGCTCTTCTGATATTGTGAAGAGAGCTGCTATACGCATAGATATGCATGTATCCTTGTGGCAGGATGAGTCTTGTGAGTATGTATATACGTAGGAGTGGGTCAGGCAGTAGACTCATTTTGAGTCCTTTAAGGATTCTCCACACTGTTTTCCATAATGATTGTATGAGTTTACATTCCCACCAGCAGTGGATGAGTGTTCCCCTTTCCCCACAACCTCTCCAGCATTTGGTGCCTTTTGTTTTCGTGATCTTAGCCAGTATTATCAGAGTGAGGTGATATCTTAAAGCGGTATTAATTTGCATTTCCTTAATTATTAATGTTGCAGAACACTTTTTAAGATGTTTCTGAGCCATCTTTATTTCCTCACTTGTGAAGTCTCTGTTCAGCTCTTTACTCCATCTCTTGAGTGGGTCATTTGTTTTCTTACTTCTTTGTTTATTCAGTAGTTTGTATATTCGAGATATAGTAGTTATATATGCTGTCAGATATATCACTAGTGAAGGTTTCTTCCCATTCTGTGGATTTTCTCTTCATTTCATTGATTGTTTCTTTCACTGTACAGAAACTTTTGAGTTTAATGAGATCCCACTTGTCAATTCTTGACCTTATTTCCTGCACAGCTGCTGTTTGATTTAGAAAGTCTCTTCCTATGCCTGTCTTGTAGGTTGCTGCTAAAGTTTTCTTCTATCACCTTCAGAGTTTTGATCCACTTGGAGTTGATTTTTGTACAGGGTGAGAGGCAGGGGTTTAATTTTGTTCTTCTACAAATGGTGGTCCAGTTTTCCCAGCACCATTTTCTGAAGATGCTATCCTTCCTCCATCAACTTTTTTCGCCCCTTTGTCAAATATGAGGTCTCTGAAATTGTATGAGCTCAAGTTTGGATCTTAAATTTTGTTCCATTGGTCAACAGGTCTGTTTTTGTGCCAGTACCAGGCTGTCTTTGTGACTATGGCCTTGTAATATAGCTTGAAGTCTGGTAGGGCAATCCCCCCTGTATTCACTTCTCACTCAGGGTTGCTTTAGTTATTCAGGGTCTTTTGTTTTCCATATGAATTTAAGGATTTTTTTCCAAGTCTGTGAAGAAACTCATGGGGATTTTGATTGAGATTGCACTGAATCTGTATATCAATTTGGGTAAAATGGACATTTTTACTATATTAATTTTTCCAATCCATGAGCATGGGAGGTCTTTCCATTTTTTATGCCATTTTCAATCTCCTTCTTCATGGGTATAAAATTTTTGTTGTAGAGATCTTTGGTATCTTTGGTTAGGTTTGTTCCCAGGTATTTGTATTGTTTTTGAGGCTATTGTAAGTGGGAAGATCTTCTTATATTCCTTCTCCACTTGTTTTTTGTGGTATAAAGAAAGGGTACTGATTTTTCTAGGTTAATTTTGTATCCCACCACTTTACTGAAACTCTTGATCATTTCTAGAAGTTTTCTGGTGAAGTTTTTAGCATCCCTTAGGTAAACTATCATATCATCTGCAAAAAGGGATAGTTTAATTTCCTCTTTTCTGATTAGTACTCCTTTAATTTCCTTCTCTTGTCTTATTGCCCTAGCAAGTATTTAAAGCACTATGTTGAAGAGGAGTGGCGATAAGGGGCAGCCTGGCCAGGTTCCCACCTTTAAGGGAAATGGTTCCAATTTTTCTCCATTTAGGATGATGTTGGTAGTGGGCATGCTATATATGGCTTTGATAATGTTGAGGAATGTTCCCTTCAACCCAATTCCCACTAGAACTTTAAACATGAAGGGATGCTGGATCTTGTCAAAGGCTTTTTCTCCATCAATTGAGATGATGGTATTTTTTTTCTTTCAGTCCATTTATGTGTTTTATGATATTTATTGATTTATATATGTTGAACCATCCCTGCATCTCTGTTAATGAATCCAACTTGGTCATGATGGATGATCTTTTTGATGTGGGTCTGTATGCAATTTGCAAGTGTTTTGTTGAGAATTTTTGCATCTATGATCATTAATGAGATGGGTCTACATCTTTCTTTTTTGGTTGTATCTTTGCCTGGTTTTGGTATTATAGTGATGCTGGATTCATAGAAGGAATTTGGGAGAATTCCATCTGTTTGGATCCTTATGAACAGTTTGAGTAGTAATGGTTGTAGGACTTCTTTAAATGTTTTAAAGAATTCTGCTGTGAAACCATCTGGCCCTGGGGTTTTTTAGTTGGGAGGGGTTGTTTTTTTTTACATCTTCAATTTCCTGAAATATTATGGGTCTGTTTAAACTGTCAATCTCTTCTTGGTTAAGCTTTGTTTGTTCCCAGGATTTCAGATATTCATCCATTTCTCTTAGGTTTTCAAATTTAGTGGAGTATAGATTTTTGACGTATTCTCATATGATTGCCAGGATCTTTTCCTTATCTGTTGTGTTGTTTCCCCTTTCATCATGGATACTATTGATTTGGAGTTCCTCTTTCTTTCTTTTGGTTAACTGGGCTAGAGATCTGTCTATTTTGTTTATCTTTTCAAAGAACCAGCTTTTGGATTCATTGATTCTTTGTATTGTTTTCTTTGTTTCTATTTCACTGATTTCTGCTCTGATATTTTGTTATTTCTTCCTGTCTGTTGGGGTTTCAGGTTCATTTGCTGTTGTCTCTCAAGTGTTTTTAGCTGCAGTGTTAGATTTTTTATTTGTTCCCTTTCTGTTTTTTTGATGTGGACACTTACAGCTATAAATTTCCTTCTTAAGACTGCTTTTAAAGTATCCCACAGATTTTGTTGTGTTGTATTGTATTTTTCCTTCAGTTCCATGAATACTTTTATTTCACTCTTTATTTCTTACCTGACACATTCATTATTCAGGATTGTGTTGTTTAGTCTCCATGTGTTCTTGTAGGTAGTAGGGCTTATTCTGGTGTTCATATTGAGCTTTATTGCACTGTGGTCTGATAGAATGCATGAAATAATTTCAATCCTTTTGTATTTGTTGAGATTTCTTTTGTGCTCCAGTTTGTGGTCAATTTTGGAGAATATTCTGTGAGGTGCTGAGTAGAAAGGATATTCTCTGGTGTTTGGGTGTAACATTCTGTAGATGTCTGTGAGGTCCATTTGGTGTATTGTATTGTTCAGTTCTGATGTCTCTCTGTTTATTTTTTGTCATGTTGACCTATCCAAGGGGCTTAGTAGGGTGTTGAAGTCCCCCACTATTAGTGTGTTAGGATTAATCTGTGTCTTGAAGTTCTTCAGAGTAGTGTTTACAAAGTTAGGTGCACCAGAGTTTGGTGCATAGACATTTAAGATTGTGAAGTCTTCATGGTTAATTTTTCCTTTGACAAGGATATAATGGATCTCTTTGTCTCTTCTGATTAGTTTTACTTTGAGATCTATTTTGCCTGATATTAGAATAGTCACACCTGCTTGCTTCTAGGTACTATTTGCTTAGAATATTTTTCCATCCTTTCACTCTAAGGTGGTGTCTGTCCTTGAGGGTGAAATAGGTTTCTTGTAGACAGCATATAGAAGGATTCTGTTTCCTAGTGCATTCTCCCAGTCTATGTCTTTTGATTGGAGAAATTAGACTATTAATATTTAAGGTTATTATTGACAGATGTGTGATGCTTCCTTTCACCTTATTTTCTTTTTTATTTACACCTTATTTTCTGTTTGCATTCTTGGTCTAGGTTTGTATTAACTCGGTTATGCTTTCACTAATTTCTCTCTTTAATTGCTTAGGGGTAGTTGCTCCTTTCCTCTGTTCTTTGGATTGCCTCGAGGATTTTATGAAGTGTTGGTTTTTTAGGCATCTATTCTTTCATTTTGTTTATGTCATGAAAGATTTTTCCTTCTCCTTCAACCATAATTGACATTTTTGCTGGGTATTGTAGTCTGGGTTGACATCTAAAGTCATTTAGCACTGGGAATACTTTGGTCCACATTCTTCTGGCTTTCATAGTTTGCACTGAGAAGTCAGCTGTAAATATGATGAATTTCCCCTTATATGTAACTTGTTTTTCTCTTGTGGCTTTCAGTATTTTGTTTTTGTTTTGAACATCTAGTGTTTTAACAATTATATGGCATGGAGAATTTCTTTTCTGGTCATGTCTATTTGGTGTTCTATGTGCTTCTTCTATTTGTATGGGTTTGTCTTTTTTCAGTTTGGGGAAATTTTCTTCTATTATATTGTTGAAGATGTGGTCAATAGTGTTGTCTTGGGATTCTTCTCAACCTACAAGACATAGGTGTGAGAAAAGACATTCTAAATCAGATAGCAGCTGTACAGGAAATAAGGTCAACAGTTGACAAATCAAACTCAAAAGCTTCTGTATGGTGAAAGAAACAATGAAGAAATTTAAGAGAAAACCCACTAAGTGGGAGGAAATCTTCACCAGTGATACATCTGACAGAGCATTAATGTCCAGAATATATAGACTACTCATAAAAGAAAGAAGTAAGAAAACAAATGCCCTACTCAAAAGATGGAGTAAAAAGCTGAACAGAGAATTCACCAGTGAGCAACATCTTAAAAAGCATTCACCATTATTTATCATTAAGGAAATGCAAATTAAAACCACTCTCAGATAACATCTCACTCTGATATGACTGGCTAAGATTGAGAAAACAAAAGACACCAAATGATGGATAGGATGTGGGGAAAGGGGAACACTCATCCACTGCTGGTGGGAATGTAAACGTGTACAACAATTAAGCAGTGTGGAGAACCCTTAAAAGACTCTAAATGAGTCTACCACCTTATCTAGTCATACCACTCCTAGGTATATACCCAAGAGACTCATCCTACTGCAAAGATACATGCACACCCATGTTTATTGCAGCTCTCTTCACAATAGTGAAGAGCTGGAAGCAACCCAAATGCCCTTCAATGGATGAGTGGATGACAAAAATGTGGTACATCTACACAATGAGTATATTCAGCAGTAAAGAAAGATGACATCATGAATTTTGCAGGTAAATGCATAGAATGCCAAGCCGTTATGCTAAGTGAAGTAACACAGTCCCAGAAAAACAGTGAATGGTTTCCCTCATTTGTGAATCCTACCAAATCCCCAGTTGAAAGGCAAGCTGAATAACATTAATGCTATATTTCTTTTTATCTGAAAGTAACTATGTTGTTGTTATAATGTAAATCTTTTAATGGGCTCTAGAATTGACTCATCACTTATTTTCAGACTCTGTAATTGCTGTATATGGGTGAAAGGTATGTATTCATATTTTAGAGTAATAATATAAAATTAAAAGGGGAAATGTTAATTCCTAAACATATTTTGGAATTAACATACAGTTTATTTCCAGAGGTCATAATTTTGATGCATATGTGATGATTATATAGGCATTTGTTGGAGCAATACAAAGGGGAGGGAAAAACAACAACATAAAGACTAGGTTAAAGAACTGAATGATACCATTGAACTCTGCCCAAAACAACAAGCCTCTGCAGGGAAAGACTTTGGAAAGACTGAGAGAAAGATGCAAGACATATATGGCAGAAGGCATGAACAGGGGTGAGATGAGGGCAAGGAGAGGGGAATGTGTATAAATTTGACTGAAAGATAATGAATGAAATACACAATTCATAGATAAAAGTATCTTAAAAATTCAGGAAGCCAAATTATTCCTTTTTCACTCATGTACAATTGTCTAAATAATAAATATTATAGTTATATTATCAATGTATACTTTTAAAAAAAGAAAGCTTTTTCCTATGCCTATGTCTCATAGGTTGCTGCCAACATTTTCTTGTATCACCTTCAGAGTTTTGGGCTTCACGTTGAGGTCTTTGATCCATTTGGAGTTGATTTTAGTACAGGCTGAGAGGTAAGGGTTTAATTTTATTTTATATATATATATTTTTTTTTAACTTTTAAATATAACATTAGATTTCTATGCCCCAACATTAAATTTCCAAGTGGAGCATAGATGACTCAGTAGAAATTCCAGAGATTTATAATAACTGAAAAAGTAGGTACAAGTTGTGTATGATTAGTAAGTCACACTCAGACAAACATTTTTATGAAAACCCCAAAATTGCTCTCATAATTGCTTCCTGAATAGTACCACTTGAATCCTTAGAAATAATTATGTCTCATGCTCCTAGTTCCCTGCTTCATAATTTGGCCAGTGTTGTGGCCTTTGAACGACCTTCATTTATCATCTTTGAAATTTCATTAGAATGGATTTACAGTCTCTCGCTGATCAAGGCATTCCAAGAGGTCAGTCACCTGGTCGCACAGTAGTTATTTGCACCAAATCTACAAAGGGCAAGCTTTGTGGACTTTCAACGGTTTATAAGAGTTTTTAATCTCTAGTAAACTTTCAGCCCAAGGCAACCTAGAAAAACTTCAAGTAAAGAATCATTTTATCTCCACTGAAAACAGACTCTTAAATTGCCTATTTTAATGATTTAATTGATCTTTCCCATCTTTCCTCAAGATATCCCCATGTAAAATGAGTATTCAATTACCATCAAGCTAAAAAGCACCTCAGGATTTCAGATTACAGACTGTCTAAATGGGTTTTAAATTTAACTAGTGTCCCAAGGTCAAGTCATTCATGTTGCTCACAAATATGGAAGTTTCTTTTCAGACATTTATTCTAACGTATAATCATATTCTAATTATCTGGAGGGTAAGCATAAATTATGAAAATGAACTATTACAAGCATTTCTTGCAAGATGAATTGCTGAGCTACTTCCTTTTCCTCTTAGTTGATGAATAGTGGTCTTCAGATACTAGGTGGAAGCCTGAGGCCCTCCAGAGGACCCCTCACTTCAGATCAGTTAGTTGTAAGTTGACTCAGAGTTCATATGACCAACCTCGTGTTTGATAATCCCCTAGAAGAACTCACAGAACACAGGCAACAATTTACTTACTGTTACAGTTTTATCATAGTGAAAAGATACAAATTGAAACCAATCAAGGAATGTGGGCAGTGGTAGGAGGTCTCCATCTGTGGCATTTGGGGTCACCTCTGTGAAGTCCTGCTGTTATTACCTTCTCTGGGGTATTGTATATGACAGCACCGAGTACTACCAATCAGGAAGCCTCTAAAAACCACTGAAGTCCTCAGTGTTTCTCTGGGATTGATTTCACATTTTCCACATAGCTGACTTTCAGTAACCTCAAAATATCCCTATAAGAAGGAATACGGATTAAATATCAAACCAGAAGTTTCTCAGGACGACAGATAACTGCAGGTTTCAGGCAGTCTGATCAGATGTTAAATTTAGTGTTCCAGGCTGAAGCTCTTCAAATTGCTCTCAAATATGGCCAGCACTCGTGAAACGGTGTCCAGCTTGTTGACATTGCAACACAACACTGCCATCTATCAAGTTCACGTTCAAGACAATCACATTTTTTACATTCTGTCCAAAAAACCTTCCTGTAGTTCTTACTTAAGTTTATGATTTGAGGTTAGGCTACATTGACAGCCTTTCTTGGCCACATGTGGCCTGCAGGTTGTGAGTGGCACACCCCTACTCAGAAGGTTCAGAGTAGTAGAAAACTGATACGGCTTGTTCCAGCAACTCTATCTTAAAAATCATATTGTTAAACTGTCCATTGGGAAGGTTCCCACAGCGGTCAAAGAAACAACTATTTCAGCAAAGTGTTCCATGTGTGCTGAAAACCTCCCAGTGCTCTACACAGACATCATTATATCCAATGAGATAGTGCATATTAAGGGTGAAAAGGATACTAGAACAAGAGCTTACAAACACACCTTCTCCTGTATTCAAGGATTACATGTGTGGTACTTGCCCAGTGGTAGTAATAAACACTGTGTTCTACTGGCTGATCTACAGTACAGTGGAAATAAGAAGGCCAGCTCCTAGAATTCAGAATAAGAATTGTCTTAGTAATCAGAATAAAATCTGTTTGGATAAAAGTACAGAAAATTCCAGCCAGCATGCTTTTAATCCCAGCACCAGGGCAGCAGAGGCAGGCGAAGCTCTGTGAGATCAAGGCAAGTCTGGTCTACATAGCGAGTTCCGGGACAGTTGTGGCTGCAGTGGGGCTCTTTCTCTTTATTAAAAAATTAAATACAAGCCGTGTGTACTAGTGCACGCCTTTATTCCTAGCCCTTGGGAGGCAGAGCCAGGCAGATCTTTGTGAGTTCAAGGCCAGCCTGGTCAACAGGGTGAGTTCCAGGACAGCTGGGGCTACAGGGAGAACCTGCCTCGAAAAGACAAAAAAAAAAAATTAACTACAGAGAAATGGTTATGGCCCAGACTGAAGACAATGCTCCTAGACAGTGCTCCTAATCAATGCTCCTAGGCAGTGCTCCTAGGCAGTGCTCCTAGGCAGTGCTGTAGGCAGTGCTCAGGCAGTGCTCCTAGGCATTGCTCTAGGCAGTGCTCCTAGGCAGTGCTCCTAGGCAGTGCTCCTAGGCAGTGCTCCTAGGCAATGCTCTAGGCAATGCTCCGAGGCAATGCTCCTGGGCAGTGCTCCTAGGCAATGCTCCTAGGCAGTGCTCTAGGCAGTGCTCCTAGGCAATGCTCCTAGGCAGTGCTCCTAGGCAGTGCTCTAGGCAGTGCTCCTAGGCAGTGCTCCTAGGCAGTGCTCCTAGGCAATGCTCCTAGGCAGTGCTCCTAGGCAATGCTCCTAGGCAGTGCTCCTCGGCAGTGCTCCTAGGCAGTGCTCCTAGGCAATGCTCCTAGGCAATGCTCCTAGGCAATGCTCCTAGGCAATGCTCCTAGGCGATGCTCTAGACAGTGCTCCTAGGCAATGCTCCTAGGCAATGATCTAGACAATGCTCCTAGGCAGTGCTCTAGGAAGTGCTCCTAGGCAATGCTCCTAGGCAGTGCTCCTAGGCAGTGCTCCTAGGCAGTTCTCCTAGGCAATGCTCCTAGGCAGTGCTCCTAGGCAGTGCTCCTAGGCAGTTCTCCTAGGCAATGCTCCTAGGCAGTTCTCCTAGGCAATGCTCCTAGGCAGTGCTCCTAGGCAGTTCTCCTAGGCAATGCTCCTAGGCAGTGCTCCTAGGCAGTGCTCCTAGGCAATGCTCCTAGGCAATGCTCCTAGGTAGTGCTCCTAGGCAATGCTCCTAGGCCCTCCTGGAGCTGTGCCTTGCTTCAGCAATGTTTAGAGAAAACAGACCTGAGGACTCCGTTTTTTACAGATTTATTTTTCTTTTATGTGTATGTGTTTTGCCTGCATGTTTGTATGTGTACCACATTTGTGTCTGGTGCCCTGAGACTGGAGAAGAGGGAGTCAGAACCCCTGCAACTAGAGTTACAGGTGAGCTACCATGTAGCTAAACTTGGGTACTCTACAAGAGCAGCAGATGCTTTTAACTGCTAAGTGATTTCCCCAGCCCCAACTCCCTCTTTTTGAACTTAACCTCCACTCTCTCCATTCACAACACCCAGAACCATCTCCCAGAAGTGGCCATCTCTGCCTTTTTATGGTTAGGTCCCTACTGCACTCCAGTGACCACCTACCAGCCTCATCAGAATTATTCCACTGAGGTAGAGGCTGTTGAAAACTGCCTGGGCAATCTGCCTGTGACCTTTGGGGGCCTCCTATGCCCACATCTTTCTAGGCTACCATTTCCTCTGGGATGATGTGGTGGCTCTTAAGGGCATAAGTCACTTCTTGCAAGTAGCCCAGAAGATGATCCAGGGCATCAAGCATCTGCTCAAGTTCAAACCCAGAAGGATGGTGTTCTAGTATTTTGAGGCCATTTCAAAGTGAGTGAGGTAAAACCCCAGAGGCTATGAAAGGTGCTTTTATTCTGGAGAAGAACCTGAACCAGGCTCTCTTGGGTTTTCAAGTGCTGGATTCTGCCAGGACAGACCCGTGTCTCTGTGACTTCCTAGAGATAATGTCCTGGATAAGGAGGTAAAGATGATCAAGAAGGTGGACCACGAACTCCAAAGGCTGGCGAGCATGGCTAATTGATGGGCAAGTATCTCTCCCAGCGGCTCACCCTCAAAAACGACTAGGAGATCCTGCCACCTTCCAGGGCCTCCTCTCCTCCACACGTTACAGCCTTGGCACCTCTGCCTGAAGCTCACCAGACACTAGGTAGCTTTGTAACTGCCCTGGAACCCTTCTCAAGATGAGGACAAAATGGGAAGAAAGCTTCTTGAAACAAGAAAAAATAATTGAAAATATAAATACTACTTAAACCAATTTTAGCTAAGAAAATCAAACCCTAAGTGCAAACAATAATAAATAGAAGAAATTATTTTAATGATTTAAATGATATGATTAAAATAAAAATATTAAGAGAAAATGTCCTGAAAAGATAAAACTAAGTAGTGCGTCAAAAATCTTTTAAAATATTTTATTAAAAAAAAAATTTCCTCTTAACCAAGAGGAGTGTTGCCTAGGAGCTGTTGATAGATTTGCATAGAAGATTTGTGCAGGAGGTACCCATTCATTTCTTTCTTCTTTATTTTGGGTGGGTATTGAACCCAAATCCTCACATATGCTAAGCATATACTCTACTAATGAGCTCCATGCCCAGCTCCAGCAAAGTATAATATTTGGCACATGAGAAAGAAGACTCCAGGACACCAAGTCAGGAGAAATCAAATTGGTTTATGTAAGAGTAAAACCTATGATTTTTATCTAGATATTTAAACCAATTAATTTTTATTAAGTGGCAAATGAGAGAGAAAACTCATCTAGAAATGGTTATTCAGTAGACCCTGGGTGAAAAATTAAATCATTTGGATAGTCCTGAAAGATGTAACATAATGCCAACTCACAGAGAACTTTTTCAGTAATCTCAGCAAAGCCAGATCTTTTTTGTTTAGTTAAGTTGGGTTACATAAGAACCAAATCATCTTCAAGCATGAATTTGAACCTTGTAATCCTCTAAAGACATTGAGAATATACAATCTACACATCTCTAAATAAAAAGCAAAAGCAAACCTTTTAGACACAAAATAAGTTAATTTTAAATAAACTGTAAAACCTTTGCCATAAAATTGACAAGTCAGAATATTAATATAGCTTTAACTTTTCAATATTACTTTTAAAATGAAATATAAAAGAAGAGGATAAACACAGCTATAAAATTAACTAAGAGAATGGTTGACATGATGTCTAAATTTTATTTTTAAGGAGGCTGACTACCAATAACTTTTGTTAAAAGTATAAGTAATCAAGTAATTTCACTATGTGTTTCTTGACATTTTCTCAAACTTATCTGGGACTGCTTTAATAGCCGGAAAAGACTTTATGTCCGAAAGTCCATCTAAAAATGTCAGCAACTAAATTTAACAAGTGTGTTTCGTAGTTTAAGGATGTTTCCAGATGATAAGTGTTCCCTCTGGTCTTATCGCTCTGAGAAACTGCATAGCATTTGTGAGCTTATCTCTATGTAGCAGGAACTCAGAGCTTGAAAGAGAATCTGATTGTGCTTCTGCTGAAGGCAAACCTTCCCTTGCCCTTCATTCCACCTTCCCAAAGAGGCTTAAATTAGTTTTAAATGATTGAATAATTGCAAAGATATACCATGTTCCTGGAAAGAAAGACAATATTAACAACCTATAAATTGTCTATAAATTAGTCTGTAAATTAAACATAACTCCATTTCCAACACCACTAGAGTCATTTATTAACTGAAATATGAAGCTCTTCTAAAAGAACAAGGAAATTCTTTACAAATCAATTTGTACTTAACTATTAGTATTTGAGTTAGACACACTACCTAAATAATGTCTTTTAGTTTCAGTAAACACATATATGCATACATAAGTCTGGGAAATGAAAGGTAACAGCTAAAGGGAAGAGCAATAAAACAGATTATGGAGATGAGACTAAAAAATTTGCAGTAAAACATCTCCAAATAGAATTCTATAGTACTTTTTAACTTAATCCCCATTTTTGTCTACTATTTTACATATTTTACAAGGAAAAAAGTTGTCCTTCTGGCAGAGGGAATTTGTATTATTAAAAATCATTATTTTAAGGGACAAATAGCTAGATTATTTTTTCAGTCACTACTGCAATTATCCTGGCTCTCTACTGCAAGTGAAAATAAAGTCCTGACTCTCCCAGGTCAGCTTCCACAACCTCCAAAGCAACTTCCACAGGGTCAAAAGAATCAGACCAGGACTCCAAAGCCCTAGATGAAGGGCTATGCATCGAGATTGACTGTGGTGGTTTGAATGAGTGTCCACCATAGGCTTTAAGTATTCAGACATTTTTGTCTCCAGTTGGTGGCACTGTTCTTGGAGGTCTTAGAAGTTGGGCTGTGCTGGAGGAAGTATGTCACTGGAGGCAGGCTTAGTGAGTTTAACAAGCCTTGCAGTCTCCAGCCTCTTCTCTCTCTCTGCTTCCTGTGCTCCTTGCGAGATGTGACCCTCGGCTTGCTGCTCCAGCCTCGTCTCGCCACAGTGGACTCTGATTCCCTGGAACAGTCAATTGTAAAATAAACTCAAATAAACTCTTCCTTTTATAAGTTCAATTGTAAAATAAACTCAAATAAACTCTTCCTTTTATAAGTTCCCTTGCTCATGGTGGTTTTATCACAGCAACAGAAAAGTGACTAATACATTGACTCAGATCCTTGAATGAGCAAAGTGTCCTCCCACCCCAATTTTATCATATTAATCTGTAAAACTGAACACACAGACACACAGACACACACACACACACACACACACACACACACACAGACACACACCTCTTTCATCCATCATTCAGCAACTGGAATTCTGGGGCAAGTGTAGTTTATAACTCTTATCCTACTTTAATTATTGTAAAATTAATGACAAAAAATAATGAAAGAATAAAGCACATAAATGATACAACTTTCAGATACTTGGAAACTGAGGCATAGGTAGAAATTTGGGTAATAACTGTGATTATCAACAAACAGATTTAAGGCAGATTGTTAACAAGGACTAAAAAACAGGTGATTCTACTAATTACAGGTTGAATATCCTTTATTCAAAATGTTTGGAACTGGAAGTACTTCAATATTTTAAATTCTGGAATATATATATATATATTCATATATATATATATATATATACATATATATATTTCATATATATATATATAATTTCATATATATATATATGAATATATATATGAGAAGTCTGCATGAAGGGACTTAAGTGTAAACACAGAATTTATTTGTATTTCATATGCATCTTCCACTCAGCATGAAAGTAATCATGTACCATATTTTAATAAGGCTGTGTTTTGACTGAAATCCATCTCATAAGGAAAGAAGTGGAATTTTCCATCAGTCTCATGTTGATGTTCAAACTATGTGGAGTCTGAGTTTTCAGATGCTCAATCTATACCTCCAAAGAGAAAATCAATTCTTATGCTTTTTGAGTGAATTGATGATATTGTTTTATATTCAAAATTATTTTTAATTCAGTGTGAGAGAGACATTCAGAATCCAAGAGAAAGCACTGCTCCCTCCCAGGACCTTTTACATAAAAGCTGCTAAAAAAAATCATATAAAAATGAAACCTCACTCTTAACAATGTATCATTGTATACTTTGCTGTCATTGTTGTTGTTATTGTTGTTTGACACACCATTCCTTTTTATTGAACTTTTGTGCAATTCATATAACATTCGTCAGTCCAATTTAGACTCACTCCCCTTTCCATGCCCCCCCACCACACCCAAGTTCATGCATTTTGCTATACGTGTCTTGCATCATTTTTTCAGCCTTTTAAAAATATTTTCTGTACAGAGGTTTATTGTTTTGGGCAGAAGTTTACTGTTTGGCCCAGTCCTTTGGTTGTTGTTCCCTCCAATATGTATTGTTCTGAAATATGCATATGTGTACGTCACACATATACCAAAATTATGACGTCTGAAAGTAAACCATATGTTAATTCCACAACATGCTTAGGAATTCACATTTTTCCACTTTAATTTTATATTACTCTAAACTATGCATACATATCCTCCCCCCGATATGTCACAAAGTCTGAGAATAAGTGGTAGGTTAATTCTAGATCCAATTAAGGGATTCACATTATAATGACACAGTTGTGTCAGGTAAAAAGAAAAAGAAATTATATATATATATATATATATATATATATATATATATATATATATAATAGTAACATTGCTCAGTTTGCCTTACTACTAGGTATTTGGTGCTAGCATCCACAAATGAGGGATACCATTCGTCTTTTGTTTTTCTGGGACTGTGTTACTTCATTTAGCATAATGGCTTCAATTTCCATCAGCTGAACAGAACTACATTGTGTAGATGTACCACGTCTGTGTTATCCACTCATTGGTTGAGGGACACTTGGGTCGCTTCTAGCTTTTCGTTATTGTGAAGAGAGCTGCAATAAACACAGATGTGCATGTATCTCTGAGGTATGATGAGTCTTGTGGGTATATACCCAGGAGTGGTATGACTGGGTCAGATGACAGACTCATCTTGAGTCTTTTAAATGTTTCCCACCCTGTTTTCCATAGTGGTTGTACAAGTTTGCATTCTCACTAGCAGTGGATGAGTGTTCCTCTTTCCCCACAACCTATTTGCTGTCTCTTGTTTTCTTAAACTTAGCCAGTATTATCAGAGTGAGATGAAATCTTAAAGCAGTTTTAATTTGCATTTCCTTAATTATTTACCACGTTGAACACTTTTTAAGATGTTTCTCAGCCATTTTAAGTTTCCTCACTTGTGAAGTCCGTTTAGCTCTTTACTCCATCTTTTGAGTGAGTCATTTGTTTTTTTCTTTGTTTTTTTTGAGTCTTTCATATATTCTGGATGTGGATGCTCTTTTAGATGTATCACTGGTGAAGGTTTCCTCCCACTCTGTGAGTTTTCTCTTCATTAATTCTTTCACTGTACAGAAGCTTTTGAGTTTAATGAGGTCCACTTGATCACTATACCAGACTTCAAACTATATTACAGGGCTACTGCTGCATAGAACTCCATTGTGTAGATGTACCACGCTTTCTCTATCCAATCGTTGGTTGAAGGGCACTTGAGTTGGTTCCAGCTCTTCACTATTGGGAAGAGAGCTGCAATCAACATGAATGTGCATGTATCTTTGGAGTAGGATGAGTCCTGAGGGTATATACCCAGGAGTGGTATGACTGGGTCAGGTGGTGCTCATTTTGAGTCTTTTAAGGGTTCTCCACACTGCTTTCCATAGAGGTTGTACAAGTTTAATTCCCACCAGCAGTAGATGAGTGTTCCCCTTTCCCCACAACCTCTCGAGCATTTGGTATCTTTTGTTTTCTTGACCTTAGCCAGTCTTACCAAAGTGAGATATGTTAGAGTGGTTTTAATTTGAATTTCCTTAATTATTAGCAATGTTGAACACTTTTTAAGATGTTTCTCACCCATCTTTACTTCCTCACTAGAGATGTCTCTGTTCAGCTCTTTTGAGTGAGTCATTTGTTTCCTTCTTTGTTTTTTTTGAGACGTTTATAAATTCTGGAGGTTAATGCTCTGTCAGATGTATCTCTGGTGAAGGTTTCCTCCCACTCTATGAGTTTTCTCTTCACTTCACTGATCGTTTCTTTTGCTGTACAGAAGCTCTTGAGTTTAATGAGGTCCCACTTGTCAATTTTTGACCTTATTTCCTGTGCAGCTGATGTCTGATTTAGAAAATCTTTTCCTTAGCCTATGTCTTGTAGGTTACTATCAACATTTTCTTCTATCATTTTCAGAGTTTTGGGTTTCACATTGGAGTCTTTGTACATTTAGAGTTCATTTTTGTACATGGTGAGAAGTAGAGATTTAATATTATTCTTCTACAAGTGGTGATCCAGTTATGATAACACCATTTGCTTAAGATCATGTCTATCTGCCATTGAGACTTCTTGGCCCCTTTGTTGAAGATGAGGTGGCTGAAATTGGATGTGCTCAGGTTCAGATCTTCAGTTTTGTTCCCTTGATCTATGGGTCTGTTTTTGTGCCAATACCAGGCTGTTTTTATGATTAAAGTCCTGTAATATAGTTTGAAGTCTGGTATGGTAATCCCCCCTGTATTGCTCTTTTTGCTCAGGGTTGCTTTGGCTATCTGTAGTCTTTTGTTTTTCCATATGATCTTTAGGATATTTTTTTCTATATCTGTGAAGAAGCTGGTGAGGATTTTAATCAGGATTCCATTAAATCCGTACATCACTTTGGTCAAGATGGTCATTTTCACTTTATTCATTCTTTTAATCAATGAAAGTGGGAGGTCTTCCTCAATCTCCTTCTTGACAGATTTAAAGTTTTCATTGTAGAGATTTTTAACATCATCTTTGGTCATGTTTGTTCCTAGATAATTTTTTGAGGCTATTGTGAATGGGAAAGTCTCCTTGTATTCCTTCTCCCATTGCTTGTTATTGGCAAAAAGAAAGGCTACCAAGTTTTCTAGGTTAATTTTGTATCCCACCATTATACTGAACCTGTTGATGATTTCTAGGAACTTTCTGGAGGAGATTTTGCATCCCTTATGTAAACTATCATGCCATCTTCAAAAAGAGATAGTTTGACATTTTCTTTTCCAATTATTACTCCTCTAATTTCCTTTTCTCGTCTTATTGCTCTTGCAAGCATTTCAAGCACTATATTGAAAAGGAGTGGGGATTGGGGCAGTCTTTCCAGATTCCTGATATTAAAGGGAACACTTCTAGTTTTCCCCCATTTAGGATAATGTAGAAGGTGGGTTTGTTGTATATGGCTTTATTTATGTTGAGGCATGTACCCTCCAGCCCAATTCCTTCCAGGACTTTAAGAATGAAGGCATGTTGAATTTTGTCAAAGGCCTTTTCCACATTGATTGAGATGACCATGTGGTTTTTGTCTTTCTGTCCATTTATGTGCTTTGTGGTATTTATTGATTTACATATGTTGAATCATCCCTCCATCTCTGGTATGAATCCAACATAGTCACGGTGGATGGTCTTTTTGATGTGTGACTATATGCAGTTTGTAAGTACTTTGTTGAGAATTTTTGCATCTCTGTTCATTAATGAAATGGGTCTATAGTTTTCTTTTTTAGTTGTATCTTTGACTGGCTTTGGTATTCGAGTGTTGTTGGCTTCATAGAAGGAATTTGGGAGATTTTTCTTCTGTTTCTATCCTCTTGAATAAATTGAGTAGGAGTGGCTGTAAGTCTTTTTTAAAATGTCTTTTAGAATTCTACCCCGAATCCCTCTGGGCCTGGGCTTTGTTTTAGTTGAGAGATTTTGTTTTTATCACAGCTTCAACTTCCTCCTTTGTAATGGGCCTATTTGAGCTTTCTATCTCTTCCTGGTTAAGTTTTGGTGGATTCCATAATTTCAGTTATTCATCTATTTCTCTTAGGTTTTCAAATTTGGTAGAGTATAGGTTTTTGAAGTATTCCCATATGATTGTCTGAATCTTTTGGCTATCTTTTGTGATGTTTCCCTTTTCATCTCTAATATTCTGATTTGGAGTCGTTCTTTCCTTCTTTTTGTCAACTGGGCTAAAGGCCTATCTATTTGTTTAGCCTTTCAAAAAACAAGCTCTTGGATTCATTTATTTTTTTGTATTGTTTTCTTTGTTTCTATGTCTTTGTTTCCACTCTGATTTTTGTTATTTCTTCTTGTCTGCTGGGTTTAGAATTCATTTGTTGCTACCTCTCAAGTGTTTGAAGTTGTACTATTAGGTCATTTATTTGTGCTCTTTCTGTTTTCTTAATGTAGACACGTAGAGCTATGAATTTCCCTCTCAGGGCTGCTTTTAAGGTTTCTCATAGGTTCTGCTGTGTTGTATCATCCCTTTCATTTAGTGCCAGGAATGCTTTTACTTCTTTCTTTATTTCTCTTTTGACCCATTCATTATTCAGTAGTGTGTTCTTTAGTCTCCATGTGTTCTTGTAGCTAGTAGGGCTCTTTCTGGTATTGATATTAAGTTTTATTGCACTGTGGTCTGATAGGATGCATTAAACTATGTCAAGTTTTTTTATTTGCTGAGGTTTGCACTGTATCCTAGTATATGGTCAATTTTGGAGAATGTTCCCTTGGGTGCTGAGTGGAAAGTCTATTCTTCATTGTTTGGGTGGAATATTCAGTAGATGTCTGTCAAGACCATTTGGTATATTGCATTGTTCAGTTCAGATGGCTCTCTGTTTATTCTTTGTCCAGTTGACCTGTCCAATGGGCTCAGTGGAGTATTGAAGTTTCCCACTATTAGTGTGCTGGGATTGATCTGTGCCATGAAGTCCTTCAGGATTGTGTTTATGAAGTTTAGTGAATATATATTTATGACTGGGAGAGCTTCAGTGTTGATAGATCCTTTGATAAGGATGTAGTGACACTCTTCACCCTTTCTAAATACTTTTACTTTGAAATCTATTTTGTCTAATATTAAAATAGAAACTCCTGCTTGCTTTTTGGTACCATTTGCTTGGAATATTTTTTCCATCCTCTCACCTTAAGATGGTGTCTGTCCTTGAAGGTGAGGTATGTTTCTTGTAGACAACAGAAAAATGGATTCCATTTCTTTTTTAGTTTTTTTCCTTTTTTTGGTATTTTTGAGACAGGGTCTCCCTTTTAATACCAGCTGTAGACCAGGCTGCCTTGAGCTCACAGAGATCCTCCTTCCTCTACCTCCCAAGTGCTGGGATTAAAAGCATGTGCCACCACGTATGGCTTGGATTCCAATTTTTAATCCATTCTCCCTGTCTGTGTCTCTTGAGTGGGGAGTTCAGACCATTAATATTTAGGGTTAATATTGAGAGATGTATATTGATTCCCTTTCGTTTATTTTCTGTTTGCATTTTTGGTCTGTTCTATTTCTAGGGTTATATCTTCTACTGAAGGTAGAATGTTATACCTTCTACTCTCTCTTGCCACGTAAGGGTAGCTGCTCCTTTCCTCTGTCATCAAAATTGTTTTGAGTATTTTCTGGAGGGTTGGTTTTCTAGATGTGTATTCTTTTATCTTGTTTATGTTATGGAAGGTTTTCCTTTCTCCTTGATTATAATTGACATTTTTGCTGGATAGAGTAACCTGGGTTGACATCTGTAGTCATTTAGTACTAGGAAGACTTTTGTCCAAGCTATTCTGGCTTTCATCATTTGCATTGAAAAGTCAGCTGTAATTCTGGTGGGTTTTACTTTATATGTAACTTGATTTTTTTTTTCTTGTGGCTTTCAGTATTCTTTGTGTTGAGTATCTAACATTTTGATTATGATATGGCATGGGGAGTTTCTTTTCTGATCTTGTCTATTTGGTGCTCTATGTGCTTCTTGTATTTGTATGGGTATGTCTTTTTTCAATTTGGGGAATTTTTTTTTCTATATTCTGTTGAAGATCTGGTCCATACTGTTATCCTGTGATTCTTCTCCTTCCTCTATACCTATGATGTAGAGGTTTGGAATCTTCATGGTCCCATATTTCCTGGTTATTCTCCTCTTGTGTTTTTTTTTTAATTTTTCATAGTCTTTGCTTCAGCTCTTTGGTACTTCCGTGTCATCATCTAGGCTTGATAATCTATTTTCTGCTTCATCCATTCTGCTACTGAGGCTCTTTCCTGCTTTTTCCTGTTGACTGGATGAGTGCTCTATTTTCTTTTGCATTTCCTCCTGAGATTCCTTTAGTATTTCCATTTCCTTCTGGCATTGTTCATTCTCTCCTTTTAGTTCTTTGATTCTTTTCTTTATATTCCTTGATTTCTTTGATTATGTCTGTGATTGTTCCTTTAAGATCTGTGTCCTGAGTTACCTCCAAGGAGATCCTATTATTGGAGTCTTCTATAGGACTGTTAGAGTTTGTGGGAATTTATTATATGCTTTTGCCAGGTTGTAGATTTTTTCCTTGTGCTTTTGGCATGTGGGTTTGGTTTGCTAATTAATCTGAGATTCAGGTATTTTTTCCTTATGTTGAAGGCCTGTTCCTTTAGATTGTCTGTGGAGTGGTGGGTTGGCTGTCTTTTTTGTCTCTTGTGCTCTGGAGAAACTACTGTTATTTCAACCGGGATGCCCGCACCTCCACAGGGGTGGGGCTGTGGTGAGGGGTGGGGGGTTTGGGGGGGGGCTAATTTGCCCTGCACACCAGCAACCATATGGCAATCTCTCCACAGGGGCAACCTGTCACTCACTCTGTGCTGGAAGTGGTCAGATGGCAGGCTCCAGATGGTCTGGAAACCCTCAGGGTTCTTGTCGGACACTTTTCTACCTTACTGTTTAAAAACAGTTACTATCTAGGAACTGGAGACATAGTTGAGAAGTAGAACATTTGTTTACCTAGCATGGACAAGGCCCTGGGTCTGAATCAAGGACCAGAAAAGGAGACAGAAAAAGATGAAGAGAGAAAAGGGAAAAAAGACAGAAAACAGGAAGATTTCCATGTGTAAATGAAAGCTTTATTAGACAGGCTTCCCCTGAGTGTGTGTAATGCAACAGAGAGACAGATCAGTGGGAAGAGGCATCTGCCTCAGTCCTGAGACCCTGAGCTCCATCACTGAGATCACATGATGGAAGGAAGAATGGACACCTGAAAGTTGTCCTATGATGGTCACACATGTATCATAGATCATGAACCCACCCCAAATAAATGACTGTAAAACAGGTTTAGGAAATGTATCAGTGAACATAAAATTTGACCATTAAAATTTACCCAACCTAAACAGAAGAAGGAAAAGATAACTGAATAAAAAAATTTGCTTCTTATCAGAGTTTTGGTCACAGCCATGAAAAAAAAATAGAAAAAGGGACATTATATTTCTTAGTAACAGACAGAAGGAAGAAAATGATTGTGGGTTATGAAGGGCTGTGATTGGTCCATTTCCTTCTGTGACATCACAGGGGGTTCATTGTGAGGAACTGCATAGGGCTGGCACTGGATCTTGTCCTTATACTGCAGACAACATGGTTGCTGGGTGGTGAGCAGTGGGACTGCTAGCCATAGTTTGTGAAAACACTATTACTGTTCTGTTTTACTTGGATATCTGGTGATCTGCTGAATATCAACACAGTGAGTTTGATTCTCAATTTGATGCAGGTTTGGGGGATATTTTTATTTACTGAATTTTATTTTTGGACTGAATTTCTTCTTTCATTGTGGGTTTTTCTGATGATCACATATTGTTCTATTACTAACTGTACATCATTCTCATCTTTACCTTCTTTACAAACCTTCTTTATTATAACTTATGGGATTTCATTATGAAATTTCCATACATTCATAAAATGAGTTTGACCATTTCTACTTGCTCTATCAGATCCACACCCCTCCCATTTCCTTCAACTTTCCCCAATTATATTAAGTGCTTTCCACATCCTGCCATGCCACCTCTGAGACAGAACATGTCTTGGCGTATCTTGTGTGTCAGAACATTTTTTTTATGGCATCACAGTATTAGGGGCATCTACTCCTTTTTTGAGGCCCAGAAATATGAGTATAAGAAAAGGCATTCAGGGGCTGGAGAGATAGCTCAGTGGTTAAGAGCACCAACTGGTCTTGCAGAGGACCCGGGTTCAATTCCCAGCACCCACATGGCAGCTAAGAACCATCTTTAAGCTGGGTGTGGTGGTGCACACCTTTAATCCTGTGGGGAGGTATAGGCAGGCAGAACTCTGTGATTTCAAGGCCAGCCTGGTCTACAGAGTGACTTCTAGGCCAGCTGGGAATATATAGAGACCCTGTCTCAAAAAAAAAAAAAAAAAAGAAAAGAAAAGAAAAGAGAAAGAAAAGGATTCAATATCTTGAGTCTAGAGTTGGTAAGGTCTGTCAAAGCCAAAGTTGTTACAGAAATTGAGGGCACAAGTGAAAGGCCATTGAAGTACCCTATGTTGAACTCACAACTAGTCAATACCAGTGTCCATAAACCAGGAAATATAGAGCTTCCTGAGTCTCTCATGACTGTTGATATTGTTTCTCTTATTATTAATGAAGTAGAAAAGTTCCTTCTTTCTGGCGAGTGATGTTACATGTTCCACCCTGTCCTTTTCCTTTAAATGTGTGGTCCCTAGTACAGAAGGCAGGCTGGAGATGTAATGACACCCTTGGGAGGTTGGGCTTTACTGGATACATTTGGGTTTCTAAGGTATTATGGTACTGCCAAAGCCATGCAGGCAGCTACTTTACAATGCATCTTTCTGAGCCACCATCCCCTTGCATGATCATGACTTCCCTGACTGCCATTACCATCAGCCAAAATAGATCTTTCCTCCCTTAAGCTGCTGCTTGTCACAGCCATGAGAAAAGGAGTAGTGCAGTCCTTGGGGACAGTAAGTTAGGGCTGTGTCTAACTGCAGTTGATTCATTCCTTGTTGTGATTTCACAGAGAATCATTGTGAGGAATTAGACATTCAACCATTTAAGCACTGACTAGTGCTGGTATCTAGACTTACACTGCAGGAAAGCTTTTAGTTTGTGGGAGAGAGTGGAACCTCATCAGTCCTTCTGATAAACATGGACTTCCCCAATCTGTGGACCCTCACATTCTGAGTTTACTAATTTGTTGGTTTTGGTTTCAGTATTTTGTCATTTAATTCTCATTTAGCCTAGTTTTCTCTTCCATTACTGTGACAAAACACTCTGACTGACACCAACTTGAGGAGGAAAGGGTTTATTCAGCTCACATCTCCTGGGTCACAGTTCATCACTCCAGGAGCCCAAGGAAGGAACTCAGGGCAGGACCCTGGAGGCAGGACCTGAGGCACAGACCATGGAGGAATGCTGCTTACTGGCTTGCTCCCCTGGCCCATGCCCAGCCTGCTTCTTATACTATACATAACAGCTTTCTTGGGGTGGCACCACCCAAGGTGGGCGGGACCCTCACACATAACTCAACAATCAAAACAATACACAGATGTGGCCACAGGCCAGTCCAATGGAGCCAATTCCCCAACTGAGGCTCCCTCAACCCAGGTGTATCAAGTTGACATTAAAGCTATCCAGCACAATTGACCCCTTGTCAACTTGACACAGAAAACATACCACTATTAAACCATCACCTTTCCATTTCTTGTCTCCAAGGTATGAAGTTAATATTAATCACAACCTAAGACAGTACAACCTTAAAAACCCCACAGTTCTTGAAAAGTCCAAACACTTAAAAGTTCACAGTCTCTTAAAAGTCTCTTAACTATGGGATCCTATAAAATCCAAAACAAGTACTGTCTTATTTCAAAGGGAAGAATTGGGCATGCTCAAACAAAACCTAAGTCCAGAAAAATAGCTCAAAGCTGGACACCTGAGATTCACTCATGATCTTCTGGGCTCCAAAGGGTTTCGGCAGCTCCCCCTCTCCGACTCTGCCGTCCATGGCACACACAGCTCATCTCAAAGGCCCAGGCCAGCTCCATCTCACACCTTCTGCTGCTCTTAGTGGTCATTCCATGGTCCTGGCATCTCCAAAAAGCATCTCAAGGGGTCGCCACTAAAACTGAGACAGCACCTTCACCAATGGTCTCTTCTGACCTCTTCTGGTGTAAAGCCTCAGCTCTTCATAACCCCTACAGTCCTGTGGTCTTCACTGCAACTGAGGGTGCACTTTCACCAATGGCCTTTCCTGGCCTCTCAGTGCCAAGCCTCAGCTGCTCTCTCTGACCCCTTCAAATTTCAACACCAGAACAATATAGGAGACACACACTACCAAGTCCTGCTTCTGGCTTGAGATGGAGGCTCAGGCCCCTTCTGGACCACAGCTTCTGTGTGCTGACCCTAAAGAAATTCTTCCCAGAATATTTCACCACAATGATTCTGGTCTCTTGTTACTTACAGCTGATTTTTTATTCCCAGCTAACCAGCATCAATTGTCCCAGCAAAACAAACGTTTCACTCAGGTTCTGCTCTCTTGTTACTTACAGCCGATTCTTCAGCCCCAGCTGACCAGAACCCACATATTCTTAACTTTAAAATGTCATGCAAACAGCCCTGATGATCTCTGCTTCCCTTGAAGCTTCACAAGCCAGGCCTCCAACTTCTACAACTTTTTCAGCATAACTGTTCCTAGTTTCATAGCAATGAACTTTAGACAACACTCAATGACTTTTCTAGCCCAAAGTTCCAAATGTTTCCACAATCCTCCCCCAAAACACCTAGGTCAGGTCTGGCACAGCAATACCTCACTTCTGGTAGCAATTTCTGTTCTAGTTTTCTCTTCAATTACTGTGACAAAACACTCTGACCAACACCAACTTGGGGAGGAAAGGGTTTATTCAGCTCACATCTCCTGGGTCACAGTTCATCACTCAGGGAGCCCAAGGCAGGAACTCAGGGCAGGAACCTGGAGGCAGGAACTGAGGCACAGGTCATTACTGTGCTTCTTACTGGCTTGCTCCCCTGGCCCATGCCCAGCCTGTTTTATTATATTGTACATAACGACCTGCCTGGGGTGGCACCACCCACAGTGGGCTGGGCACTCCCACATAACAACAATCAAGACAATACACAGATGTGGCCCCAGGCCAGTCCAATGGAGCCAAGTCCCCTGCTGAGGCTCCCTCAACCCAGTGTGTCAAGTTGACACTAACGCTGTCCAGCACAGCCACTGGTAGCTTTTGCTTTTGAGTTTGACTTGTGCTTAGCTGGTCACTAGTCCTCGTTATTCATTCTGCCTTTTTATTTATTATGCTGGTTTTACTTCCCATTTTTACTTTGGTTTCTTATTTTAACACTTTTGATAGTGTGCATTAACTCCACCAAATAACGAGTTCCATTATAACATCTGCATCCATGAACTTTGATCATACTTATTGGCACCATTCTAGGTTCCCCTCCCCTCTCTGTGCCTAAAAGTCCCACTTCCTACAGTAATTGCTTATCCACCTGTCCAAGTCACAAGGTAGACAACATATGTCTGTGTGGAACTGGCTTTTCACCAAAAATTCCCTAGATTTGTGTCTGAGAAAAGGACAAAATTTCATTGTTCTTTATGTCTATGAAAGGGCCTCTTTCCTTGATTTTACTAGTAGAATGCTATCCACTTGTGCATGTAGAAAACTCCTAGTGCTCTTGCTGAACCCGTCTTATTAAAGACTTCAATGTCCACTATCAAGTAATTTCACTAAGGATATTGACACTTGTATTCACAAGAAATTGAGTTATAATTTTCTCTTTTATTGGGTATTAATTTTATTTGACACCAGGATAATTACAGGGTTTTAGAATGAATTTGGAAGTGTTCTTTCCTTCCTCTTTTATGAAATGCTTTCAGGCACATTGAGGTCCATTCTTTTTTTTTTTATTTTATTTATTTATGTATGTGTATGAATGTACTGTCTGCATGCAAGTTTGTGCACCTGTGTCGTGCAGTGCCGAGGAGGTCAGAAGAGGGTCTCGGATTCCCCTGGAACTGGAGTTCTCCTGGAATTGGAGTTTCAGATGGTTCTTGGCTGCCATGTGGGTGCTGGGGATTGAACCTGGGTCCTATGTAAGAGTGGTCGATGCTCTTACCCGCTAGGCCATCTCTCCAGGCCCATTCTTCTTTAAAGGTCTTCTTGATTCAATGAATCTGATTCTCCTGGACTATTGTTGTTGAGATAATCAACAATGGTTTAGGGGAGAATAACATGGACTTAGCATCCAAGAACACCCCATGCTTGGATCATTCTAACAAGGACTCACCCCAGGATGGGGACACTGTTTGTGAGAATGGAACCAACAGCAGTGTGCAAGAGAATAAGAGTGAGATGCCGTACAATGACACCAACACCCTATGTATTGTTCAACCTTGCTTAACTTCAGTCATGGATGTGGACATTGTTCCCATCAACCCGCTGTCCATCAGTTTTGAAGAGAATGACATGGACCCACCCACATAGGAATCTTCTCCTGATGAAACCAGCAGGGACTAGCCCCAGGGGGCCCCAAAAGTCTCCACATCTAGGATGAGGAGGATGTGGAAGGGAGCAAGGATAATTCAAGTGTTAAGAACATTGTGCTGCTGCTTCCTCACCCCAAGGGACAGAAGCATGCCCCCAAGGGGCGATGAAGACTCCCAGCTCCACAGTGGTTAACTCGCAGGGCTGGGTTATGGCTGGTTGTAGACTGAGGAAACCAGGCCAAACTTCAAAGAAGGATACATTCTCTGAACCCTCAGCATCCACCTTCCACCTATGGTAATCACAGCATAAGCCCCTGCGCTGTTATTCCATCAGTAAAGTCTCAGCTGACAACTTCCCCCCTCATTTACCTCTTCAACACCTTGGTCACTTTATCCTCAACAATATCCTCACTGACCAAATACTGACATTATTTCACTTCTTGGGCTGTCATTTTTTTTAATGAGACAAAATTTTTATTTCCGTACATTTTCAAATGAATTTTCCCCAAGGTACAACACATGCAACACCATGCAGACACATAACTGTGAACAATGGCTCAGAACTCAACATAAGCTTTTGCTATGAACAAGTACCTCATCTACACATACAGTAACATGGTTCTCAGAGTAAAACTGCCCATGGTTGGGTTGCAGAAAGGACAGAGGTAGGGAACACACCATACTGCTTCTCCAAAACACACAGTACATTAAAGTGAGGTAGTGTCCTTCAAAACAAGGAGTTGAAGTGCAGGCCTTGCCCAACCCATGTGCCACTGTGGGACCGGGTGTGTGATGGTCACAGCCTTCACTGAACGGCACTTCTAGTTCAGGGACTTCTTGGTTGGCTCTGGAAGGTAGTCATGATTGAGCATCATGCTCCATTTACAAGGTCTGTTTTTGCTAGCTTTCCAATTTTATGGACAAACCTGTCTACCAGCCCTATCCTCTGGTTGCAGGGGACTATGGTCTTAAAAAACAAAATCATCTACATCTTTTTCCTATTTGTGTTGGGTGCTGATAATTAAAATATCTGGTATTTGACCTAACAATGAGACTGTCATTTTTAATGAACTTTTCAGATGGATCTGCTCCTGAACTGAAATACCATTGTGGAGGTCCAGATCTTAACGTAGTGGCCAACTCACCTTTCCTAGGCATAGCATGAAGGTCATGCTGTTAACAGCTGTCTGCACCCATACTACACCACACTCGAATCCATGAATACCACCATTTGCAGGTATATGAATGCAGTGCTGTTCAACTTGGTTTTCACCCTGCACAAGTACCACCAGGTGTCAAGCCGTGTTGCCAGCACACACCACATGATTCAAGGCAGACCCCTCAAAATCAATAATTACTGCTTTCTTGTATAACCTCCCAACTTCTTATCTCCAGGGAGTCTTTATATTGGGATAAGTACCTTTGTGCTAGTATTAGGGAGGGAAGAGGTTTTGTCCTTATAAACATGAGTCATATCTTCTTTTAGAGTCAGGATATTGAATGCTGACTACAAGAATTCAATGCCATATAATGCACCTGTAGTTTCTCAGTTACTTTCCACCTTTTGTTTTTTTGAGGCAGAATCTCTCTTTGAACCTGGAGCTCACTGATTTGGCGAAGCTGGTTGCTCAGTGCATTTCACATCTCCAGGGAGCTGCCTGTTCTCAACAGTAGTATTACAGTGACATGCCACCATCTTTCTATAGGAGTGCAGGGCATGCAAACTCAGGTTTTCATGCCTGCATGACAAGCCCTTTACCAGATAAACCATCTTGTAAGCCTTCTACCTTTCCTTTTAAAATAATCTATTACTGTCTTCAATTCAAGAAGAAGACTATAAATTAAGAGCTGTAGGAAGGGGAAATATTGTAAAAGAAATTAATAATGCAGCAACACTTTTTGCTCCAGTAAATTTTGATATAAAACTACAAAAATTGAGGCTTTGTGTCACCAGGACAAAAAAAGCATTGCTGCATTATTAGGTTTACAATATTTCCCCTTTCTACATCTCTTATTTTTATTATGTCTTGACCACTGAGGACATCTTATGTCAGTTTGGTTTCCCAAAGACTGGGTTTATCAGCATAAAAAGAAAGCACTCTTGATATCAGATAGATGAACCACCCATGGCAGTGCCTCTTTATGACTACACAATGATCAGATAAGCTAACTATCCATCTGGAGACATTACCCCTGTGTTTGTCCAAAGATAATGATGACTGGTAATGAAGCCTAGGAAAATGAAAGGAAGTTTTTGTTTTCTGTTTTTTAGTTTTGTTTTTTTTTCAGCTAATCATGTGGCTAGTGAAAGGTTATATGAAGAATCACCTCTGGAAGTGAAGGAGTGGAGCAATCCCCTCCTTTAACACCAGTGGAAAAAAATGGAAAAAATTTGAGCTTCTCAAAATCAGTCAGTAAAAACAAGACCGAGGATTTCAGATGGCTCATAGACTATGACACATTCTGAACAGGGCAAAGAATCGAATCAGGAGGATCTGGGACACAAAGCATATATGTAAGAGAAGAAAAATGAGCCAGCATGGCAAAAAGTCACCATAGATGAGTAAACATTTGGAGAAGAATGAACCAACCAGATACACATGAATTAAGCCTAATGAAACTTTGATTTAAAGTTCAACTCTCAGAGTTAAGGAAGAAAAGACATATCCACTGTTTCTTTATAAAATAAGGTTAAGCTGAATTAATGAATATATTATAAAACATTGTGTCTGATGTTGGTTGAAGTGTTGGTACTTATTAGTAACTGCATCAAAATTAATTGCCATTGTTGATAAAACCAATAAAAATGTATAATATTTGTATTAGTCACTTTTCTGTTGCTCTGATAAACCACCATGACCAAAGGAACTTATAAAAGGAAGAGTTTATTTAAGCTTACAATTAAGAATTCCAAGGAATCAGAGTCCATTGTGGCAGGAGGCATGGTGGCCAGGGCTGGAGCAGAAAGCCAAGGTTCACATCTCACAATGAGCACAGGAATTCAAGAGAGAGCCTCTGGAGACTAACAAGGCTTGTTGAGCTTTCTAAGCCTGCCCCCAGTGACGTACTTCCTCCAGCATGGCCACACCTTCTAAGATCTCCCCAAACAGTGCCACCAACTGGGGACAAAATGTCTGAATACTTAAAGCCTATGGGGACATTCTCATTCAAACCACCACAATATTACTCAGAAAATGTGAATAAAGTGTTTTCATGAATACTGTCTGTTAAGCCATCATCCAATATTATTTCATTTGTGATGTGGTTGTATGTGTGATACTATGCCCAAAATATGAAGAGTCTGCTGAAACTACCTTTATTTAAAGATGACCAGCTTCTGAAAATTGTGTGTTCACAATGGCCCCAGTAACAAAGACAGTAAAAAAGAAACAATTTGCCTTTTATAATTAAACTTCTGTGTTGCTTTGAGTGAATCATACCTGTAATATGCCTAATGTTACAGTGTTATATGGCTAAACTTTACAGTGCTTTGCAGGGTAGTGTGCTAAATTTGTTTACTTTTTTTTAAAGGCAGTTCCCATTTAAGCATATCAGTAATTTGTAGATATAAATTGTTTAATATTTATTTTTAACTTATTACACAGCATTATTCCTCTATTTATCTAGTTCCAGAATAAAAATTCCATTACCATGTGACAATATATTTTGAACTTTAATATAACAAAGAAATTCATCCTTTGGTTTTTATTTTTCTTGACTTTTCCATTTCTTCAACTATAGATGAGTCTATCAATAAAATATTTAGCCCCCACAAGGTCAAAGCTAAAAATGTTAATATTAGAAATACTTATTTACCAAAGTAGACAATCAATTCCATTAAAATAAGAACTGAGAAACACCATGTGGGGCACTAAGGTGTAAATTTGTCCAGATGTATAACAGATGTGAAATAGCTTCTAGTAGAAATATATTTGGCTCTTACTGTGCACATGTTGTAGAAGCATAAAAATGTTAAATATGACCCTGCTGTGGAGAATTTTGTTACTGTTGTTGAAGAAAGTTTCAAAAGTGTCAAGTAGCACCCATGACTGCTGAAGCCCATGACCCTTGGTGCAGAAGTCTGTTCTGCCATAGCCAAGCTGGCAATGTTCAGGTTGTGTCTGTGCTCTAGGTCCATCTGGGCCCTGGCATATAAGTCACCTGTAAATGCTTGTTTTCTGTCTTGTGAGTGTGCTTAATAATAATAAATATATAGTATTTAAATATATAATATATAAATATAAATAATAGTAAAAAATAAAGACAAATGTCTCTATGGGAAAAATGATGAAAAGATAGTGGTGACCCATGAGAAAGGAATTTAAAACAAAAGGTAGTATTGGTTGATTTGCTGGGGCAGCTGAAGTCCTCTTCAGGAGCATCTTGCCCCAGAGAACCTCAACTATTTAACTTTGGATGGACATACAGCCCTTTGCTTATTCTTGAATCCTATATTTCTACTTAGACTGAATTCACAGTACATGGACTTCCAAGAGAAACACACCATACTGCTCCATGGGTCCAAGCTCAGAGATGCACATGGAAGGTACAAGTGACACTAGAAAAATGTAAGCACGTCATATTTAATGTGGTCATTTATACAAAATTGTGTTATATTTCCTTTCGTTTTATAATTAAATATTTGTTTGATTTAATCTTAATTTTTTTCTGATTTTCTTAATTTATATAATTGTTAATTCTCTTAATATGACAGTTGTGTTATTCATTGAATATGCAATATATAGCATACTATAAAATATGCATATAAAATATGCGCTATGATATAATATACAATATAATCTCTCCTTTGGAACTTGTCATTATTTTTGCATGTCTTGATGCAATAAGTAATTAATATTATTGTAGCATTTATCTATCTTTTCCTTTAGGCTAAAATATATTTTGGTTTAAAATAGTTTAACACTACAAAGTTAAAAGCATACTGAACTTTTTTTTTAATTCCCAAATGTCATCCACAGTGCCCTGGGCATTTTTTACTTTTTAAAAAAATTTTACTTATTTTTTTATGTGTATGAATGTACTGTCTGCATGTAGGTTTGTGCACCCGTGTCATGCAATGCCACGGAGGTCAGAAGAGGGTGTAGGATTCCCCTGGAACTAGAGTTAAAGACGGTTCTCAGCCGCCATGAGGGTGCTGGGGATTGAATCCCGGTCCTCTGCAAGAGCAGCTGGCACTCTTAACCACTAGGCCATCTCTCCAGCCCCAAGCATACTGAACTTTAAGATTTTATATTTATGTCATATAACATCTTTTAGGGATTGATAGTCATGTATGTTGTTGGGGGATTGCTATTATTGTTATTGATTTATTTTTACCATATAGATAGCCAATGTTCTAGCACCACTGCTCTACAGAGCTGACTTTGTCAAAATCAGCTGTGTATTCTGTGTGTTTTTAACTATGGACTATCTATCCATGTATTCAGTCTAATTACTATGTTAGTGTCTCCTTGCCCTAGTGACACACTGCTTCAATTTTTGTACTTTTATACCTTAACTTTCTATTGCAAAAAGTGTTCCTGCATTTAATAATTTGTTTTACAATATTTCCCCCTCCTATATCTCTTATTTTTATTATCTTCTTGTTGAATTGAAAACAGTAATGGATAACTTTAAAGAAAAGGTAGAAAGCTTATGAGGTGGTTTATTTGGTAAAGGGCTTGTCATGCAGGCATGAGAACCTGAGTTTGCATTCCCTGCACTCATGTAAAATGATGGTGGCCTGCCCCTGTATTACTACTGGTTGGTAACAGACAGGCAGATCTTGGAGATGTGAAAGGTACTGACAAGCCAGCCTAGCAGATTCAGTGAGGTCCAGGTTCAATGAGAGATTCTGCCTCAAAAAAAGGAAAGGTGGAAAGCAACTGAGGAAGGCACTTGACATTGACTCCTGACCTCAACATGCATCCCCCACATGCATGCAAACTCATGTGCACATACACCAACATGCACATATGCACACTCTTACACAAATACATACACAACACAAAAATTAATAAAAAAAAAGGTTTGTACCTTTGTAGGAGATGTGAAATCCAACTAAAGACTTAATGATACCTATCAAGATGATATTTTAAAAATTTATATTGAGGGGCTGGAGAGATAGCCTACTGGTTAAGAGCACTGACTGCTCTTGCAGAGGACTCGGGTTCGATTCCCAGCACCCACATGGCGGCTGAGAACCGTCTGTAAATCCAATTCCAGGAGAATGCCAGTTCCAGGGGAATCCGACACTTCTGACCTCTGCGGCATTGCATGACACGGGTGCACAAACCTACATGCAGACAGTACATTCATACACATAGAAAAAAAATTTAAAAAAAATAAAAATTTCTATTGATTAATAGAACACTGTCCAGGAGAGGACCAATATTAAATTAAATTGTACTGCCTTGGGGACTTTCAGGTTTGAGTTAATATAGTAATCAACAATTATAATGCTCTTATTTAAAATTAAGTAATAATTTTCATTCTTATGTCAATTGAAAGAATCCCAAATCTAGCAGTCTGCCAGTTGATGTTATCTAATTTATTATTTATGTGTATAGGTATATTGCCTGCATGTTTGTAAGTGTACCTATGTTATGCAGTGCTGGCAGAGGTCAGGAGAGGGCATCAAGTGTCCTGGAGTCACAGATGATTGTTAGCTACCACATGGTGCTGGGATCCTGTCAAACCCAGATGCTCTTCAAGAGCAGCCAGTACTCTTACCTGCTGAGCCATCTTCACCAGCCTGTTGTCTTTTTTTAAAAAGTGAGATAATTTTGCAACATTGTCTTCCATATATATATATATATATATATATATATATATATATATATATTGCCAAGTTTCTCTTCTATCACCTCCAGAGCTTGGAGTTTCACGTTGAGGTCTTTGATCCATTTGGAATTGATTTTGGTACGGGGCGAGAGGTAGGGGTTTAATTTCATTCTTCTCCAAGTGGTGATCCAGTTTTGCCAACAACACTTACTGAAGATGCTGTCTTTCCTCCATTGTGTCTTCTTGGCCCCCTTGTAAAATATGAGGTGGCTGAAATTGTATGAGCTCAGGTTTGGATCTTCAGTTTTATTCCTTTGGTCAACTGGTCTGTTTTTGTACCAGTACTAGGCTGTTTTTATGAATATAGCCCTGTAGTATAGTTTGATGTCTGGTATAGCGATCCCCCCTGTATTGCTCTTTTCACTCAGGGTTGCTTTGGCTATTCGGGGTCTTTTGTTTTTCCAAATGAAATTGAGGATTTTTTTTTCCAAGCCTGTGAAGAAACTCTTGGGGATTTTGATTGGGATTGCATTAAATCTGTACACTAGTTTGGGTAGGATGGACATTTTTACTATATTTATTTTCCCAATCCATGAGCATGGGAGGTTTGTCCATCTTCTGATGTCTTCCTCAATTTCCTTTTTCAGGGGTTTAAAATTTTTGTTGTAGAGATCCTTGGTGTCTTTGGTTAGGTTTGTTCCTAGGTATTTTATTGTTTTTGAGGCTATTGTGAGTGGGAAGGTCTCCTTGTAGTCCTTCTTCAATTGCTTGTTGTTGGTGTACAGAAAGGCTACTGATTTTTCTAGGTTTATTTTGTATCCTGCCACTTTACCAAAGCTCTTAATCGTTTCTAGGAGTTTTCTGGTGGAGTTCTTAGCATCCCTTAGGTAGACAATCATATCATCAGCAAAAAGGGATAGCTTGACTTCCTCTTTTCCAATTAGAACTCCTTTAATTTCCTTTTCTTGCCTTATTGCCCTAGCTAGGGTTTCTAGCACTATATTGAAGAGGAGTGGTGACAGGGGGCAGCCTTGCCGAGTTCCTACCTTTAAGGGGAATGCTTCTGTCATTTCCCCATTTAGGATGATATTGGCTGTGGGTTTTCTGTATATGGCTTTGATTACATTGAGGAATGATCCCTCCAGACCAATTCCCTCCAGGACTTTAAACATGAAAGGGTGCTGGATTTTGTCAAAGGCTTTCTCCGCATCAATTGAGATGATGGCGTGGTTTTTGTCCTTCAGTCCATTGATATGTTTGATGATGTTTATTGATTTTCGTATGTTGAACCATCCCTGCATGTCTGGTATGAATCCAACTTGGTCATGGTGGATGATTTTCTTGATGTGAGTCTGTATGCGATTTGCCAGAATCCTGTTTAGAATTTTGGCATCTGTGTTCATTAGGGAGATGGGTCTATAGTTCTCCTTTTTGGTTGTATCTTTCCCTGGTTTTGGTAGTAGCGTAATGCTGGCTTCATAGAAGGAATTTGGGAGAAGTCCCTCCATTTGTATCCTTCTAAACAATTTAAGTAGTAATGGTTGTAAGTCTTTACGAAATATTTTATAGAATTCTGCCGTGAATCCATCCGGGCCTGGGCATTTTTTGGTTGGGAGGCTACTTATTACATCTTCGATTTCTTCCTGTACTATTGGTCTGTTTAGGCTGTCGATCTCTTCTTGGTTGAGCTTTGGTGATTCCCAGGATTTCAGATATTCATCCATTTCTTCTAGGTTTTCAAACTTAGTAGAATATAAGTTTTTGAAGTAGTCCCGTATGATTGTCTGGATCTTTTCATTGTCTGTTGTGATATTTCCCCTTTCATCACAGATTCTATTGATTTGGAGTTGTTCCCTCTTTCTTTTGGTTAACTGGGCTAGAGGTCTGTCTATCTTGTTTATTCTCTCAAAGAACCAACTTTTGGATTCATTGATTTTTTGTATGGTTTTCTTTGTTTCTATTTCATTGATCTCTGCTCTGATTTTTGTTATTTCTTCTTGACTGCTCTGTTTAGGGTTCATTTGTTGTTGTCTCTCAAGTATTTTTAGCTGCAGTGTTAGATCATTCACTTGTGCTCTTTCTGTTTGTTTGTTTGTTTGTTTGTTTTAATGTACGCACTTAGAGCTATAAACTTCGCTCTTAGGACTGCTTTTAAAGTGTCCCATAGATTTTGCTGTGTTGTTTTATCATTGTCATTCAGTTCCAGAAATGTTTTTATTTCTTTATTTCTTCCTAGACCCATTCATTATTCAGGAGAGTGTTGTTTAGTCTCCATGTGTTCTTGTAGGTTGTAGGGTTTATCCTGGTGTTGATATTGAGTTTTATTGCATTGTGGTCTGATAGAATGCATGAGATTATTTCAGTCTTTTTATATTTGTTGAGTTTTTTTCTGTGTCCCAATATATGGTCTATTTTGGAGAATGTTCTGTGAGGTGCTGAGTAGAAAGTGTATTATCTGTTTTAGATGTCTGTGAGGTCCATTTGGTGTATTGTGTCATTTAGTTCAGATGTCTCTCTGTTTATCCTTTGTCCTGTTGATCTGTCTAAAGGACTTAATGGGGTATTGAAATCACCTACTATTAGTGTGCTGGGGTTAATCTGTGCCTTGAGATCCTGAAGAATTGTCTTTATAAAGTTTGGTGCACTGGTGTTTGGTGCGTATATATTCATGATTGTGAGATCTTCATCGTCAATTGTTCTTTAATAAAGATGTAATGGCCCTCTTTGTCTCTTTTCATTTCTTTTGCTTTGAAGTCTATTTTGTCTGATATTAGAATAGCCACACGTGCTTTCTTTTTGATACCATTTGCTTGGAATAATTTCTTCCATCCCTTCACCTTAAGTTGGTGCCTATTCTTGAAATTGAGATGGGTTTCTTGTAGACAGCATATAGATGGGTTTTGTTTCGTAATCCATTCTCCCAGTCTATGCCTTTTGATTGGGCAGTTTAGCCCATTAATATTTAAGGTTATAATTGAAAGATGGATGTTGCTTCCTTTCACTTTGTTATCCATTTGGACCTCTAACCTCTGATTTTGCTATGGTTATGTTTTATTAGTTTCTTTTCCTAGGAGTTTGAGGTTTGCTGCTCCTCTCTTCTGCCCTTTGAATTGCTTCAAGTATTTTATGAAGAGTTGGTTTTCCAGACATGTATTCCATCATCTTGTTTATGTCATGGAAGATTTTTCTCTCTCCTTCAAGTATAGTCGACATTTTTGCTGGGTAAAGTATTCTGGGTTGGCATCCGTAGTCCCTTAACACTGGGAATGCTTTGCTCCATGTTCTTCTTGCTTTCATGGTTTGAGGCGAGAAGTCAGTTGTAATTCTGATGGGTTTCCCTTTGTATGTGACTTGTTTTTCTTTTGTAGCCCTCAGAATTTTGTCTTTATTTTGGGCATCTAGCATTTTAACTATAATATGGCGTGGGGTGTTTCTTTTCTGATCTTGTCTGTTTGGGGTCCTATGTGCTTCTTGTATTTGTATGGGTTTGTCTATTTTTAGTTTGGGGAAGTTTTCATCTATTATTCTGTTGAAGATCTGATCAATACTATTCTCTTGAGATTCTTCTCCTTCCTCTATTCCTATGATACGGACGTTTGACCTTTTCATAGTGTCCCATATTTCCTGGTTGTTCCACGTTTGTGTATTTTTAAATTTTTCATAGTCTTTATTTGAGCTTTTTAATTGCTCTGTGTTATCTTCCAGATCTGATATTCTTTGTTCTGCTTCCTCCATTCTACTTCTGAGGCTTTTTCCTTTCCTTTCTTCTTGATTGAATGTGTGTTCTAATTCCTTTTTCATTTCATCCTGTGTTTTTTTTAGTACTTCCATTTCCTTTTTGAGCTCCTCAATCTCTTCTTGGTGCTTCTCAATCTCTTCTTGGTGCTCCTTACTTCGTTGGTTGGCTTCCTTTTTCAGTGTTTCTACTTCCTTTCGGAGTTTTTTTTTTTTTCTCCCTCTAGTTCTTTCTGTAGTTTGTCAATCTGTTCCTTTAGTTCTTTAGAAAGTTTGTCATTGTATCCCTCTAGGTCCTTTTTGAGTTTTTCATTCTCTCCCTTTAGTTCTCTGAATTCTTCTTTATTTTCTTTAATTTCTCTCCATAGGTCTGCATTTATTCCTCTAAGATGTGTTCCTTGGGTCTCCTTCAAGGGGATCCCATTATAGCTATCTCCTACAGGTTTGGTAGAGCCTGGTGTGGGATTATCCTGTGCCTTTCCCATGTTGTCCCTTCATCGTGTCCCTGGCATGTTGGCTTCCCAGGTGGTTCAGATCAGAAATGCCTTTTCACTGTGTTAGCGAATGGTTTTTCTTTCCTCCTTCAGATGCTTTTTTCCCCCCTTTCCTCCGCATTTATGGAGTATTGACTTGTCTAGGTTTCAGGCTTTCAATTTTGTTTATATATTGGATATTGGAAGCCTAAGTCACTCTTCTCTTCTTGTTCTGATGGTTCTCCATAAAAAAAGTCCACTTGGATTCTCACTGATTTCCGGCAATGGCAGCAGGGGGAGCGGGTATATGCCTGACCTAGCCTGCGCCCCTGTACCTGCCTGAGTGACTTCCGGCCAGCCCACACAAAGCTGCAGAGGCACCAACTCAAACCTTCCTACCCTCTGTTCCCGCACAGAAGGCTTCAGAGAGGCAATCCCCTAGCAGCAGCCCAGAAGAGAGTCCACCACAAAAAGTACCTGCCTGAGTGACTTCTGACCAGTCTGCACAAAGGTGCAGAGGCACCCCAAACATGCTTTTCATCTCTTTCTCAGTATTTCTCAATATTCTCAATGTGGAAGTTGACTGTTTTGAGCAGAAGTTCACTGCGTCAGTCAGTTCTTTGATGCAGTCCTTTCTATTGTTGTTGTTGTTGTTGTTGTTGTTGTCAATATGCATCACTCCCAACTGCTTGGACAAAAGCTCAAGGGACTGTGCACAAGAAATACTTACAACTAGGTAATTGTCACTAGCATCCACAGGTGAGGGATACCATTCCTCTTTTGTTTTTCTGGGACTGTGTTACTTCACTAAACATGATGTCTTCTAGCTCCAGCCATTTTCCTGCAAAGCTCATGATGTCATCTTTCTTTACTGCTGCATAGAACACCATTGTGTAGATGTACCATATTCTCTCTATCCACTCGTCAGTTGAGGGGCATTTGGGTTGGTTCCAGCTCCTTGATATTGTGAAGAGAGCTGAAATAAACATGGCCATGCATATATCTCTGCGGTGGGGTGAGTCTTGAGGGTACAAGCCTAGGAGTGGTAAGGCTGGGTCAAGTGGCAAGTTCATTCCAAGTCTTCCAAGAGTTCGCCATACTGCTTTCCATAGTGGCTGCACGACTTTACATTTCCACCAGCAGTGGATGAGTGTTCCCCTTTCCCCACAACCTCTCCAGCACTTGGTGTCATTTGTTTTCTTGATCTTAGCCGGTCTTATTGGAGTAAGATGATATCTTAAAGTGGTTTTGATTTGCATTTCCTTAATGATTAGTGATGTTGAACACTTCTAAAGTTGTTTCTCAGCCATCACTAATTCCTCACTTGTGAAGTCTCTGTTCAACTCTCTTTGCTCCATCTATTGAGTGGGTCATTTGTTTTCTTTCTTTTTTGTTTTTTGAGTAGTTTATATATTCTGGAAATCAATGCTTTGTCAGATGTTTCTGCAGTGAAGGTTTCCTCCCACTCTGTGGGATTTCTCTTCACTTCCTTGTTTGTTTCTTTTGATGTGCAGAAGCTTTTGAGTTTAATGAGGTCCCATTTGTCAATTGTCAACCCTAATTCTTGCACAGCTGCTGTCTGATTTAGGAAGTATTTTCCTATGCCTATATCTTGTAGTCTGCTGCAAACTTTTTCTTCTATCGCCTTCAGACTTTGGGGTTCACGCTGAGGTCATTGATCCATCTGGAGCTGACTTTTGTACAGGGTGAGAAGTAGGGGTTTAATTTCATTCTCCTACAAGCGGTGATCCAGTTTTGTGAACACCACTTGCTGAAGATGCTGTCTTTTCTCCATTGTGTCTTCTTGGCCCCCTTGTCAAATATGAGATGGCTGAAATTGTATGTGCTCAGGTTTAGATCTTAGGTTTTGTTCCATTGGTCAAAAGGTCTGTTTTTGTGCCAGTACCAGGCTGTTTTTATGACTATATCCCTGTAGTATAGTTTGAAGTCTGGTATAGAGATCCCCCCCTGTGTAGCTCTTTTCAGTCAGGGTTGATTTCCAAATAAATTTAAGGACTTTTTTTTTCCAAGCCTGTGCAGAAATTATTGGGGATTTTGATTGGGATTCCATTAAATCTATACAAGAGTTTCAGTAGAATGGACATTTTTACAATGTTAAATTTCACAATCCATGAGCATTGGAGATTTTTCCATATTCTGATGTCTTCTGCAATTTGTTTCCTTAAGGGTTTAAAATTTTGTTGTTAGAGATATTTGGTGTCTTGGTTAGGTTTGTTCCTAGGTATTGTATTGATTTTGAGGCTGTTGTGAGTGGGAAGGTCTCCTTGAATTCTTTCTCCAGTTGCTTGTTCTTGATGTAAAGAAAGGCCATTGATTTTTTTAAAGTTAATTTTGTATCCTGCCACTTTGCTGAAGCTGGTAATCATTTCTAGGAGTTTTCTGGTGGAGTTTTTAGCATCCCTTAAGTAAACAATCATATGTTGAACCATCCCTGCATCTCTGTTATGAATCCAACTTGGTCATGATGGATGATCTTCTTGATCTGGGTCCGTATGCATATGCGATTTGCCAGTATCCTGTTTAGAATTTTGACACCTGTGTTCATTAGAAAGATGGGTCTATAATTCTCCTTTTTAGTTGTATCTTTGCTTGGTTTTGGTAATAGAATGATGCTGGCTTCACAGAAGGAATTTGAGAGAATTCCCTCTGTTTGTGTCCTTCTAAACAATTTCAATAAAATGGTTGTAGGTCTTTTTGAAATGTTTTATACAATTCTGCCATGAAACGATCTGGGCCTGGGCTTTTTTTAGTTGGGAGGTTTCTTATTACATCTTCAATTTCTTCATGTACTATGGGTCTGTTTAAGCTGTTGATCTCTTCTTGGTTGAGCTTTGGTGATTCCCAGGATTTCAGATATTCATAAGTTTGTCATTGTATCCCTCTAGGTCCTTTTTGAGTTTTTCATTCTCTCTCTTTAGTTCTCTGAATTCTTCTTTATTTTCTTTAATTTCTCTGTGTAGGTCTGCAATTATTCCTCTAAGATCTGTTCCTTGGGTCTCCTCCAAGGGGATCCCGTTGTAGCTTGTAGCTATCTCCTACAGGTTTGGTAGAGCCTGGTATGGGATTATCTTGTGCCTTACCCATGTTGTCCCTTTGTCGCATCCCTGGCATGTGGGCTTCCCTTTTGTGGTTCAGATCACAAATGCCTTTTCACTATGTTAGCAGATGGTTTTGCTTTCCTCCTTCAGATTCTTTTTTTTTCCCCTTTCCTCTTCCTTGTTTATGGAATATTGACTTGTCTAGGTTTCAGGCTTTCAATTTTGTTTATATATTCGGAAGCCTAAGTGACTCTTCTCTTTTTGTTCTGAAGGTTCTCCCCAAAAAAGTCCACTTGGATTCTCACCAATTTCCTGCGGTGGTGGTGGTGGGGTATATGCCTGACCTAGCCTGTGCCCGGTACCTGCCTGAGTGACTTCCGGCCAGCCCACACAAAGCTGCAGAGGCACCAACCCAAACCCACTGACCCTCTGGTCCTGGCTCTAAAGGCAAAGGGCGGTCCTGCCCAGAAGGCCTCAGAGACACGTCCCCCTAGCTGCAGCCCAGGAGACAGTCCACCAAAAAGTCAGCTCGAGGGCTTTCTTTTCATGTGCAAAGACCCCCTGGCTCAATCATCAATACGTATTTCATTCAAAATCACAAATTTAGTGGCTTAAAAATCAGACAGATTTGCTAGCTTATGTCTGGAGATCCAAATAAATTCCACTGGGATAACATCATGCTGTTGGTAAGGTTTCTTCGTAAGGCTTTGGGGAAGAATCCAGTTCCTTTCCTTTTCGAGCTGCTGGAAGCACTGCACCCTTTGTCTCCCAGACCATTTCACTATCTTCAACATCATCAGTCACATCACACTGCTGTCTGTTTTGGTCTCATTGGGTCCACACCCATCATCCAAGATAAACTCATGAAATCAAATTTCTTAGCTCATATGTATTTGGAGAATCTTGTTGCCACATGTAGTATATTGGGGGTCCTCACAATCATTCTTGGGTCTCTTTCTTTTCTAGGAAAATTCAAAGGACACAAGATATAGTCAGACAGCTATGGTTCATTATGGGTTACAAAAACCAAAGTCAACCATGAGAAAAAGCACATGGAAAAATCTAGAAGACATGAGAGGCAAGCTTTGGGTATAATTGTCTCTGGGTAGAATCATCCAGAATGTTCTAACTATTCCTTGAGTACCTCCATTGCCTTGAGGTCTATGACTATTTCTATAGTCCAGGCTACCATAACTTCTTGGTCATCTTTTATATTTATTGGGCTTCTAGTCCATTATGCCAATAGATTAAGTGAATTCTTTTAGAACACAAACCAAATAGTGTTACTGTCCTATTAAAAACCTTCAGTGATCTTCATCTACTCCCACAGGTTCAGGTTTTCTCTCTTTCAGCTTGAACACAGTGCAGTTTCTGCCCCGTTCAGCTTCCCTTGGCTCCTCAGAGTATGTGTCCTGTTATCCTCATGCTCTCACAGTAGTATTTTCCTTTGTACTGAATAGTTTTTCTTTCTTTCTTGAGTTAATTCTGATTACCCTTTCATTCTCAGCTCACCATATGCATTTCCCACTCCAGGAGGCCAGTAGGCATCTAAATAGGATAGGCTTCCCAATTGCCTGCTTCAATGTAGCTGCATTTTCTCCATTCTTTCAACTCCCAAGTTATGATTTTGTCTCTTTTCCATACTAGGCTTGCCCCCAATTATGGTATAGGGTATGTCTTTTAAAAAGAATGTGTATAGAGTCCCACAACTGGACATACCTTGACATGGTCTGTGAATGCCTCATGTCTAGGTGACACATCTACAATGCAGCTTTTACACATAAGCCTCAAACATCATAGAGCAAAGACCCAAGAAGTCATTAACTATCTCTTAACTCTCATTAAGGAGGCTCCTCCATGCAACAGGAGGCCAGGAATGCAAAAGGGCATGAATAGCCAAATTGTGAAGACTAGGAGCCTACAGAGTGTAGTTCCATGGACAGGCTGCCTATATTCAGCTTCACCCAGGGCTCAATAAACATTTAGGAAGAGGGGCAGAAAGATTGTAAGAGCCAGGGAGGCGATGCAAGAGAACTACAAATGAATCATACAAGCTCCTGGTACCCTGCTCATATAAACCTACAGCATTGGTATCAGCATGTGCAAGACCCATGCAAACTCAACTGGACAAAAACCCAGCACAGAACTGCAAAAATGGGTCACAGAGTCCAATCTTGGCTAAGGAATTATTGACAGCTGATAGTGGTCAGGTGAGGAAGACCTGACCTTCTTTAGGAAAGTTAGGATAAGTACAGCACAAGGGAGAAGCTGGCACTGAGGAGTGGGTGGGGAGAGTAATTTGGCCTAATGGACTCTAGCACAAATGGTAGAATATGTGAACTCCAGGGTGGGGGTGGGCATGTGGGAGGGTTCCAAGGGAGAAGCAGGTATAAAAGTGATTGAGACTGATTGAAAAGTTATGTATGAAACACATAAAACATTCAATAAAAAAGAAAATGTATTCAGCATTTGCAAAGAACTAGTGTTCAGACATATTCAAACAAAGATAAACATCATTTAATATTAAGATGTCCCACTTTCTGGGCATGGTGGCACTCGCCTTTAATCCCAGCACTTGGGAGGCAGAGGCAGGTGGATCTCTGTGAGTTCAAGGCCAGCCTGGTCTACATAGTGAATTCCAGGAGAGCTGGGGCTGCAGGAAGACCCTGTCTCAAATAGACTAAAAAAGAAAAAAAGATGTCCCCCTCATAACAGCCCCTCATGGAAGTGCATGTGGACACTGACCATTTAAGGACTTATTTTGAATTGAAAATATATCTTAAGAAAGCATTCAAAGACCTTAAATGAAGCATGAAGTCATTAGTGTGCCTCTTTATTACCCTTTCTCATTCTGCTTTCTAAATGCTATTGTGCACCCACACGTGAATTTTTTTACATATATACGTGAATTTTTCTTACATATATACATTGTAGGCTAGAGTCCACATATGAGGAAGAACATGCAATTTTTTAGAGATTATATTATACATTCTAGGTCCATCGATTTTCTTGATAATTTTGTGGTTTCTTTTTTCTCAAGAGCTAAATAGCACTCCATTTTATGTATGCACCAGACTTCCATTATCTATTCATCTGTTGATGAGCAACTAGGTTGGTTCCATTTTGTTGCTATAAGGCAGCAGTGAACATGGAGCTACAAACATCTCTATGGAAGGGGAGTTATTTGCGTGTATACCCAGGACTAAAATAGCTGGGTCACATGGGTAATTCTGTTGTTACTTTTTGAGGAAACTCCAAATTCATGTCCATATGGCTGTACTAATTGGCACCCATAGTTAGTTCAAATGTATTACCATTTTCACCAAAACCTACACCCAAATGTTAATTGTTTTATTTATAATTTGTATTGGGTTAAGGTACACAAATGGTCTCTATATTTTCCTGAATTATACAACATCACAGTGTAACACTTTCTTTTACTTGTAGGACAATTTAAAGGAACTAAGCTTAAATTTACTTCCCAAATAAGTAGAAGTCATAGTTCAGTCATATAGCTTTAAAGAGCAAAGTGTATATTGGGTAAAATTTATTTAGCAGGTACTCAACTCTGCCCAAGCTTTATACACAAAGTATAGGATATTTTAAGGCTTAGTGAATGTGGCAACAGTGGGGCAGCCAAGTGTCCTATATATATCCCAAATCTAAAATTGGGTTAGATCTCTCCTTGGAGGAAATAACTCACAGTGGATACCACAAGCTTATGTCCTCTAGTGGTTAGGAGATGTTATAATCCTCAGTAAGAAACTTGTTCACCATTAAGAGAGAAACAACAGTTTGCAGATTAGCATACATCCAAGCATCTGTGTCTATCTCACAGCCCTTATNCTGAAAAGTTTAAATTAGTTAAATTTTTTTGTAGGTTTTGGTGAAAATGATGATACAATTGAACTAATGAGGGGGAATGTAAATTTGTATTTTTTTTTATTTATAATTTGTATTTGGTTAAGGTACACAACAACAAATGGTCTTATAGTTCTGAATTATTATGACATCACATTTGAACACTTTTCTTTTACTCGTAGGAACAGATTTAAAAGGAAGTAGCTTAATTTCCTTCCCAAAATAGTTATCATAAACAGTCAATGAGAAACAGTTTTTGTTGGGTAAATTTAATGAAAGCTTATGGGCCGTGGCTCCTGTTTATGGTATGTGTAATACAACTTAGTAATACAACTTAGGCATCTGTAGGTCAAAACATAAAACCTAAAAAAAAACCAAAAAACAAAAGAGGGAGGGGGGAGGTGGGTACTATCCTTTCTGGGATACATGGGATACAAATGGAAAACGCTGTGTTCCAATCCTATTGAGAAATTTTCAATTTTTGAGATCTTAAAACAAACAATGGGAGGAGAATTTTATGTTCCCACAGTAAAAATCACCAATCTAAATTCCTTAAAACATACACCTTATGGCTATGCAGGATGGTACTGGAGAAATGCCACAGCAGAGAGGCTAACCATCGAACATCAAAGAAAGAGAAAACTCAGACGGCCTGTGTCACAGAACAATGAGCATCCTCTAATATAATTGGGGTTTAAATGTTTTATAATGGGCACAGAATGAAGTTTACTTTAAAACTTCCAGATAGTGAGAAACTTTCCTACCTCTTCTCTTTTATAGGAAAAGAAAAACATGATGGCAATAAATTCATTCCTTAACGGTAATTAAGAGGCCATTGTTATAGCGGTAATTTCTTATAAAACAGTATAACGACCCCTTTTTTTTTTAATTGACTGATAGGCATAAGGAACTGTGAAAGGGAAATTCCTCTATTCTAGAGCCAAATTCAATAGTAAAGTGTTTATATTTTGTGAATGTAAGAAAAAAAAAAGTTTTTTAGTCTACAAGGAAAGCTCTGACATCAGCAAATTTAGCTTGACATAATAATTAGTACTGCTTAAATGCCTGTACATCCAATTGCTTGTGCTTTGTTAGTATGACTAAAAAGGTATCACTGGAAAAGCTGTCAACCCATGAAGGGAAACAACCTGAACAGACTAGAGTCCAAAATGACAACTCCAAAGAAATTAGACTGTTTTCTTCTCACCCACTCGTGCCCCTTTCCTAAAGCCCAGGGAACAAATTGTGGAAGAGGAGGCGTGGTAGACTGTAAGGGCTGTGGAGAGATAGGGGTGAATCATGAGACTACAACAATATAGTCTGGACTCCTAATTGTTCAACATGCCTGTGCATACAAGCTTCTCCAACTGGACTATGGGAACCTTGGGTTGTTCAAAATTTGGACATAGATACTTGCAAAATACACCAATTACCTAATTGTATGGCAAACTGAGCAACATCAATGTTATCTGCAAACAACTGTGTTATTATATTGTAGAATCCCTTAAAAATAAGCAAATAATAAAAAAAATAATTGGCACCCCCCACTAGTGAGTAAAGGTTCCCCTTTCTCCACATCATCTCCAGCACTACTTGTAGGATTTTTTGATGATAGCCAGAATGGCTGAGGTGAGATGTTATCTCAAAGTAGTTTTAATTTGATGATGATGATTAATGATGATAATCATTTTAAAATAGTTGTTGGCCATTTTACTTATTTTTTGCAAACTACCTAATTCATTGGTTTATTTATTGATTGGTGTTTTTATATCCTTGCTTTCTAATTTATTCAGTTCTTTATAGATTCTGGATATTACCCCTTGTCTGAGATATAGCTAATGAAGATTTTTCTCCTATTATGTGGAATGTCGGTATGCTCTACTGGTAGCTTCGTTTGCTGTGCAGAAACCTTTTTACAGAAGCTAATCTATAAATTTAATGAAAGATATCAAAATTCTAATGTCATATTTCAGACTAGAAGAAATCAGCCTAAGAATTTATGTGGCACCACAAATGACCAGGGGTCATCAAAGCAATCCTATGGAGTAAGAACACAGCTATAGGTGTCACAGTATGCAAACTCAAATTATACTATGGAGCTATAGTGATAATGACAGCTTGGTACTAGCATAGAAACACACAGGTAGACCAATAGAACAGAAGAGTGTACCCAGGAATAAAGTGACAAATCACCTAATTCTTGATAAAGGGGACAAAAGTATACATCGTAATAAAGATAGCCTATACAAAAAATAATATTGCCAAAGCTGCATGTCCACTTCCAGAAGAATGAAATTAGATTCATTGCTGGCAGCTTACATAGAACCTTCTGATACTACAAGTGCTCGTCTTCAGGGGGGAGGCTTTCAGTCCAGTACCATCTCAATTTCCCAAAGTCTGGAGTATGTGGCATCCTATGACTGGCCCAGCAAAAGATTTCTTTTTTTTTTAAAGCTAATTTTTATTGAAGCTCTGTGCATTTCATACAAAATTTCCAATCAAGTCTAGGCCCATTCCCCCTTCCTTACCCCCCACCCCACCAGAGCTCATGCATTCTGCCATGCATGTTTTCATCTTTTTCTCAGTCTCTTTTAAAATTTTTGATGCAGAAGTTTACTGTTTTGAGCAGAAGTTCACTATTTCAGTCAGTTCTTTGACCCAGTCTTTTCGTTGTTGTTGTTGTTCCTTTTAGTCTGCATCACTCCAAAATATGCATATATGCATGCCACATATATCTTTTAGCATCTTCAGCTTATGATTTCTTTTTTTTTTAATTAGGCTAAAAGATGTCATGTTTGAGGGCTCCTCCTTGGCAAGCCCAAACAACCATCAGTCCTGCCCTTGTGCTCCCCACTGGGGTTTTCTCTTCCCATGGTCACCAAATGAGGTCCAGTAAGCACCACATCCTGTCTTAATCCTCCTGTACTGGTCTCCATGATGCATCCTGGGTACTCCAACAATGGCAACCAATACTCAGAAGAGGCTGAAACCCCAGTAGTAGCTCAGTCCACAAGCTGGATGTCTCAGCATTCCCCATCTGTCACTGAAGGTTTGGAGGATTCTTGGAGGGTCATGAGTCTTCAGTCCATATTGGAATGTTGAAAAGCTGTGTCTCATGTCTTTGAAGGGTGGCAAAAGCAGTAGCAGCCACAGGGTAGCTGCACTTGCCAATAAGAAAGGCAAAACAATGGTGCTCTTTTTTTTTCTTTTTGTCTTTTTACTAAGATATCAAGTTTTATACCTGAAGTACAATTTTTCAGGCCTTATTAATTATTTATTTCTGGTTATACTTTCCTTTTGGATGTTTAAGGTCACACTGTTAGCCCAGATTAACCAAGGTTTTTGTTTTCTCAAGGTCACTTGAGGATCTGGTCCTCAGTTATTTTGGGGGGGAGGAATCCCCTGCCTCCTTTTGGCTTTTCATTTACCAGTTCCATTCACTCAAGGATAAAGTCACGTCTTGCTAGACCAGGCTTCCCTTTTTGAAGCATGAGCAGACATTCCTCTTTATAGGCTGAATACTGGCTGAAGTCCCATTAGTGGATCTCCAAGACCTCCCTGCACAGGAAGACTGGTGACTCACATTTGCAGGACATTTCAAGAGATGTCCCCATGCATAGTCCCCTGGGACTTAGTTGACCTCTGAGGGCAAGGAACAAAGTTATCCCTTAAGTCCCTTGACCAAATTGATATGGGCCTTAAGTATGGTTGTTAAGCATCCAGAAAGGCTAAGTTACACTAGCCTGATACTTTTAACTATGGTATAATATTTTAGAAAATGCTTGGATAAAAGCTCAAGCATCCTTGTATAAGAAATACTAAGAAGTACTCCCATAAGATAAATACTGTGGTTGGACACAATGTCATGATAAACTAGTATTTTTCCCCTCATTCTTTTGATTTTGTGGATACATATCCTCCACTCATATACCAAAACAGCCTAAGTCTGAAAATAAATGGAAGCTTAATTCTAGAACCTGTTAAGGGATTCACAATAAAAGAGCACAGTTATTTCCAGATCATGAGGAACATAACATTAATGCTTAGTTTGCTTTACAACTAGGTACTTGGTGCTAGCATCCACAGATGAGGAATACCATTTGCCGTTTGTTTTTCTGAGACTGTCATACTTCATTCAAAATAATATCTTCTAGTTCCATCCATTTATGTAGTTCATGATGTCATCTTTCTTTACTGCTGCATAGAACTCCATTGTGTAGATGTAACACATTTTCTCTACCCACTCATCAGTTGAGGGGCAATTGGGTTGGTTCCAGCTCTTTGCTATTGTGAAGAGAGCTGCAATAAACATGGCTGTGCATGTATCTCTATGGTAGGGTGAGTCATGTGGGTACATACCCAGGAGTGATATGACTGGGTCAGGTGGCAAGCTCATTTTGAGTCTCTTAAGGATTCTCCACACTGCTTTCCATAGTGGTTGTATAAGTTTACATTCCCACCAGTAGAGGATGAGTGTTCCCTTTTCCCCACAACCTCTCCAGCACTTGGTATCATTTGTTTTCTTGATCTTAGCCAGTCTTACGGGAGTAAGATGATATCTTAAAGTGGTTTTAATTTGCATTTCCTTAATTATTAGCCATTTTGAACACTTTTTAAGATGTTTATCAGCTATCTTTACCTCATTATTGGTGAAGTCTCTGTTCAGCTCTTTACTCCATCTTTTGAGTGAGTCCTTTGTTTTCTTCTTTGTTTCTTTTTTGAGTAATTTATATATTCTAGAAATTAATGTTTTGTCAGATGTATCAGCATTGAAGGTTTCCTCCTACTCTGTGGGGTTTCTCTTTACTTCCTTGATTGTTTCTTTTGATGTACAGAAGCTTTTGAGTTTAATGAGGTCCTATTGTCAATTGTTGACCTTATTTCCTGTGCAGCTGCTGTCTGATTTAGAAAATCTTTTCCTACACCTATGACTTTTAGGTTGCTGCCAACTTTTTCTTCTATCACTTTCAGATTTTTGGATTTCATGTTGAGGTCTATGATCCATTTGGAGTTAATTTTTTTGTTCAGGGTGAGAGATAGAGGTTTAATTTCATTCTTCTATGAGTGGTGATCCAGTTTTTCCAACACCACTTGCTGAAGATGCTGTCTTTCCTCCATTCTGTCTTCTTGGCCCCCTTGTCAATTATGAGGTGGCTGAAATTGTATGTGCTCAAGTTTGGATCTTCAGTTTTGTTCCATTGGTCAACAGGTCTTTTTTTGTGCCAGTACCAAACTGTTTTTATGACTATAGCTCTGTAGTATAGTTTGAAGTCTGGTATAGAGATCCCCCCCTGTGTTGCTCTTTTCTTTTTTTTTTTTAATTTTTTTAAAATTTATTTATTTATTTATTTTTAACAAATCTAGACTCGTGTTCCCACCCATTCCCCCACCCCGCCAGAGCTCATGCATTCTGCCAAACATGCTTTTCATCTCTTAGTCTTTCTAAATATTTTCCATGGGGGAGTTGACTGTTTTGAGCAGAAGTTCATTGTTTCAGTCAGTTCTTTGATGCAGTCTTTTCTGTTGTTGTTGCTGTTGTTTCCAAAATGCATTGCGCCCAACTGCTTTGTACAAAAGCTCAGGGGGCCCTACACAAGAAATACTTACAACTGGGTAATTGGCACTAGCATCCACAGATGAGGGATACCATTCGTCGTTTGTTTTTCTGGGACTGTGTTACTTCGCTCAGCATGATGTCCTCTAGCTCCAGCCATTTTCCTGCAAAGCTCGTGATGTCATCTTTCTTTAACTGCTGAATAGAAACTCCATGTGTTTAGATGTGCCAATTTTTCCTATCCAATCGTCAGGTTGAGGGGCCATTTGGATTGGATTCCAACTCCTTGCTATTGTGGAGGATCTGCATAACATGGGACGTGCAGTATCTCTGTGGTGGCTGAGTCTTGAGGGTACATGGCCCAGAGGGAGTGGTAGGCTGTGTCACGGTGGCAGAGTTCAATTTCACAGTCTTCCAAGGGTTCTCCACACACGCTTTCCATAGATGGTCTGATAACTTACACTTCCCACCAGCATGGATGAGTGTTCCCCTTGTCCCCCCAAACCATCTCCAGCTCTGTTATCATTTGGTTTTCTTGATCTAGCCAGTCTTATATGCGCTGGTAAGATGATATCTTAAAGTGGTTTGATTTGCAAATTTTTAATTAAGCTCTGTTCATTTCAAATCAAAGTTAACATTACAAATCAAAATCTAAGGAAAGCCCCATGCCCCCTTGTCCCTACCCCCCAGACTCTGCATCTGCCCAAACTGTTTTTCATCTTTTTCTCAGTTCTCTAAAATTATGCTCAATGCAGAAGTTTTACTGTTTGAGCGACGTTCACTTTTCATCAGTTCTTCTGACGCATTCTTTCTGTTGTGTTCTTCCATCATATGCTCACTCCAAATATGCACATAAGCGTTGCCACATATGTAATACTTTTAGCATCTCAGCTTAGATTTTTTTTTTTATGTAGTAGAAAGATGTCATGCTTTGAAGTCCTCCTCCTTGGCAAGCCCAAAACCACCATCTGTTCTCTGGCCCTTGTCTTCCACACTAGGGTTTTCCTGTCCCATGTGTCACACAAATGACGGTATGGTAACCCCATGTGCCTGTCTTATCTTCCTGTACTAGTCTCCTTGGATACAGCCTGGGTAGTCAACAATCAGTCTATACTCTAAAGAGTGCAGAAACCCCCTACGATTAGTACTCAGTCCACCAAAGCATGGTGTTCAGCAGTCCCATTTGGCATCGAAGTTTAGGAGGATTCGTGAAGACAAGTGAGTCTTCAGTCCATATGTGGGAGGTTGAAAAGCTGTGTCTCCTTCTCACCTTTTGAAGGATGGCAAAAGCAGTTGGCAGCCACAGGGTAGTGACTGGCAGTACGACAGGCAAAAAAAACTGTGATCTTTTTGTCTTTTGACTAAGATCTTAAGTTTTATAACTAAAGTGACAGTTTCTCAGGCCTTACATTTATTAATTTAGTGCGGTTATACTTTCTTTTGGATGTCTTAAGGCCACCAGGCCAGATTAACCAAGGTTTTTGTTTCTCAAGGTCAGTTGGGATCTGCCTAAAGGAGTCACTCAGGTTTTTTTTTTTTTTTTTTTTTTGGTGGGGAGGAGCCCCTTCTTTTTGGCTTTTCAATCAAGCAGTCAAAATTTTTGCCATTATTTTGCATCATCTATGCAATATAAATATGCTGAAAAGGAAATTATTTATTATGAAATTAGATTTGACTACCAGCAAGGACTGATCATGTATGTAACATCAGTATGAGAACTGCTGTCCCAGGTGATATAAAATGACAATAGCCTTAATAACAAGATGCATTGACATAGCTCCCTGACAGTAGGTTGGGTCCATTGGCTTTTTGAGAGCTGGTGATCAGCTCAGTCAAGCTGGAATTTATTTGGACTAGTTTTCCCTTAACTTAATAATAGTGTTAACTGTTAATCAGCACTACTTTGCTTTTCACTGTCAGAGATGTATTAACAGAAAGCATTTCGGCACTTTATCTCAGGTCTTCACAGAGCTTTCTTCTCCCTTATCTGTAACAGTAGGATATGCTGCCAAGGAATAACTGCTTCTATGATAAGTAACCTTCTGTGCTCTGTGAAATTCAGGAATCCTATTCTGGGTATCTTTTCTAAGAAGACTTCTGGATAATTTATGGTAATAGATTGAAGATGGATGGAAACTTATGCTGGCTGTGCTACATCTAGGAACTGAGAGGCTAGCCACCAAATTCTTGGTCTGTGTTTAAAAGATGACATTCTGAGCTTAGTTGTGGGGATAGTTCGCCTCAGCCCATGAATAATTCTCTCTGCAATGATGGAAGGGAGAAACTGCCAAACTGTTCTATAATTTGCAGTGAGGTTTTTAGATTGAGCTGCTACAATTTGGGCCAACACTGAAGGATAATTTGCCAGTGACAGGTTAGAGTTTTGCAATGTGTTACCGTTGTCTTTGTTTAGCTTTTTCTTGCCTTCTTTGGGGAGCACCCAAAGACCCGTGTTGCTGAAGATTTCTCAGCATGGCCAAGTGGCAATTAAAGAGCATAATGAGAAAAATGACATCTCCAAGTGTCAGTGTCAAAGCCTCATCACAGCTGCCCTCTCTCAGAGGGTCTGGAGTGAAACTTTACATTCTCAATTACAGTCCACTGCCACTTCTGCCTCCTCAGCACCCCTCCTTGTTCAGGTGGTGTTTGTGCCCCTTCTTCATCTGTTCAAGTGGTGGCACAGGCATGAGAGGAGCTGTGTGTTAGCTCCCTAATGCGTCTTGCTGTCTTTGGCACATTTGTTTGTTGTTGATGGTGCCAGGGCTCAGCTGTTATATGACAGGCTTTGATAGCGTGAATCAATTGTTGTTTTTCCTTCATGAAATACCCATCAGACTTTGTGTTTCTTCCTTCAAAAAGGAAGGCTGTTTCATAATGGTTACTATCAGGAATAAGAAAAAAACACAACACAGGAAATTAATGTCATTTTGTTCCTGTTGGGTGAATTGTCAGAGGGAAAGGTTTATTGTCTTTTCACAATGCTTCTGTAGTTGGGAGTGTATTCTAGATTCTTATTTGCTAAACATAGAATGTTAAGAATAGAGTAAAATAACCTTTGCTTTGAAAGCTCCTTAGGAAGACAGAGAATCACACCTGGGAAAAAAAGGGGGGAGCAAAGGAGAGAGAGAGAGAGAGAGAGAGAGAGAGAGAGAGAGAGAGAGAGACCTCTTTTTACAGCTTTTTTTTTTTTCTGTTTCAATGGACAGGCACCTGGAGAGACGAGCACAGCATTTCGGGAGGATCCAGATGAAAGCTTCTCACTTGAGTGTTATTTGAAATTTCCTGTGGACTGTCGATTTGGAAACCTTGGGGTCAGGGTTGAGGATTTCTTATCTAAAAAGTTTCATATTGCTTCTTCAAAATTTACAATTCTACAATTTAATATTGTTATACGTTAGAACTCACCCAGGATTCGGTAAGCAAACCTACATTTTTTCTGACATCAATCGAAAATGAATATAATTCAGAAAATTAAATATTCTTTGTTTCTGAATAGTCAAGTTAAACCTTTTATGTCTGTTACTATTATTCAAAACATAAACCAACTCCTCATACATAGGCAAAAACACTTTATCATAAGAAATATGTCAAGTGGTGTAATTGCCCTTCATTCCTTCATTCTTTCCTTCCAATCCTTTTCTTTTCTCTCTCTCACTCTCCCCTTCCTTCCTTCCTTCATTTCCTTCCTTCCGTCCTTTATTCTTTTCTTTTTTTTTCCAGACAGAGTCTCATGGAACCCCAGCTGGCTTTGGAAGTAGTATTTAGTAGACCAGGCTGGCCTCTTGTCTCTACAGAGATCCTCCTTGCCTCTACCTCCAGAGTGTGGACTAAGACTGTGTCACCATTTACCCATTCCTAGAATTATTTTGGCTTTTAAAGGCTGAACTTACTATATCATTATTACTATTATTATATATATATATATATATATATATATATGTAAAAAGCCAAACAAAAAAAATGAAACACAAGAAGGCAGAGGACCGAAGAACACTTTGTCATGTTCTACCTTTGTCTTTTCTCAAGGTCTGTGAAACTTCTTCCACAGTATTTGCTAACAGGGGATGTGGGAAACCGAAGTTTCTTCTGGCCAGTGAGTTGTCTTTACTAAAGTCCCCAATTAGCTATCAGAGACTTTCCCAATTTTGCGATCTTGACAAAGTCACTTTTCAATGCCTCAGTTTCCTTAACTCTGAAATGCAGGTATTAGTGGTGTCTTATGGGCTGAATAAATATAAGAAAGCTCTAGACCATGCCTGACACATACCACACAATGGCTACTTGTTGTTGAAACTTAGCGCCCTTCCTTGAAAATCACCTCTGAATGGATGGAGAGCTTTGTTTTTTCTTTTTTCTTTTTTTTTTTTTTTCTTTTTGAGACAGGGTCTCCCTGTAGTCCAAGCTGGCCTGAACTCACTATGTAGACCATGCTGGCCTTGAACTCACAGAGCTCTACCAGCTTCTGCCTCTTGAGTGCTGGGATTAAAGATGTACACCATTATGCCTGGCATTGGACAGGGTTCTTGTGAAGAATCAGCAGAGGGGGAGGCTTCATGCTTGGCAAAGGACCAAAGAAAACCACATATGGCCACCCTCTGTTCCCTTTGTGGCATGCTTGGTGAATTTTCTTAGTTGTCCACTGTTCTCAAGAGGTGCCTCAGACTCTGGTGTGTTGAGTGCAGATGTGTATAGATTCAGATCCCTTTATTAAGTCACATGACACAACACATTTATCAAAGTGTGACAATTTTTTTGGTTGCTCCCACTGAATGCTGTCACTCAGAGTGTAAGATGTGACATAGATTTAACAGGACCTTGCGACTGTGTGGTGTGGTTCATCATTATACAACTGGCATTAATGGAAAAGACATATACTTATTGGAGCATAGGAGAATTTTTGCACCATGAGGAGGTTAAGATTAGGTTAAGATCAGGCCAGAAGGCAGCTCTATTCTAATAGCAGCATGTGTTGAAATACTATCAGGGGCTGTAAGCTGTAGAAACTATAACGTAATAACTGTTTCAGTGTTATTGTTAGTGACTTTGATATGAGTTTGGCATTTAATTCTTTCAAGTAGACTGCCAAAATTCTATAATGCAAGAGCGTGACAAATTCTGAAAGGTTGCAAATTACTGGTTTGGGAGTAATTATATTTTTAAAAAGAATAGTGTGAGGCACTTGAATGTTAGGTTGTTGATTCTTTCAACATCTTGGGTGGAAAAGAGGAATCTCAACTGACTCATATAGCTCCCTCCTCAACTGCTGAGTGGTAAAGGCTTTAAGGTCGAGCGATTTCAAGCAACAGTGACTACTGCAGTTGTGGGTTTGACACGGAATATTCCTGCAGACTTTTTCAATAAAGACACAACAAGCCTGAATGTATTTAGAGAATTTATGTGTGAATGACCTTAATGCTTGCATTTGACTCCCTCCCCAGTAAGTCCAATGGAGGTGGTGCAGGTATAGGCTGAAATACCCCCCCCACACACACACAAAGGAGACTTGTCCTAGGTGAGGAATCCCAAGTTTAGAAAATGTCCAAGATTCTAAGTGTCTGCAGACAAAACTGTCCAGACATTTTGCCCCCAGATGTTATCTTTATTACCTTGGGAGGTGAACAAGTCTCCGAGGAGGCAGGGAGACTTTATTATTTTGGAGTGACTCAATAAATCTGCTTTCTGACTAGCTAGCTTCAGAAGTGGTCTGAAGTGCAAATGCCCTTAGCAAAACTGCTTGACTATGGCCATAGGAGTTAGGATTGGGGTTAGCGGGAAGTGTGTGTAGGGTGTGTGGGGGTAGGAGGAGAGGGGGAGGGGATGAGAGAGACCATCAGATTTGGATTTGAATTTGAGTTTGCTGTGTACTAATGGGCTCTTCTTGGCTGATTTCTTAACAGCCATTTTCTTCTTTGTAGAAATATTGAAAAAATTAAATTAGACAGTGCACTTAAAGCACTTAGAGCTGTACTTAGCTCAGTATTAAAACCTCAGGAATGTGGAGGGGTGGAAAAGTTCATTAGCAACAGCTTAAAGAAATAAGAGGCTTTCAGATGGGCGTGGTGGCACACGCCTTTAATTCCAGCACTTGGGAGGCAGAGGCAGGTGGATCTCTGTGAGTTCAAGTCCAGCCTGGTCTATATAGTGAGCTCCAGGCCAGCTGGGACTAAAGGGAGACCCTGTCTCAAAAAGACAAAAAAAAAAAAAAAAGAGGTTTTGAGGTTTTCTTTTCTCATACAACAGAAAAGGCAGGAAAATTCCCAGAACTGATTCAGCTCCTCCCTGATGCCACATGGGTGAGACTTGCTGTGTTTTCCCTAGCTGGGTGCTTGTTGTTATGGAAACACATGGGTGGTGTTTCCCTAGGCACACATGTGCAGCCCAGGAAGGGGAAGGCCAAAGTCTGCTCCTCACAGCTCTGTGTTTTTCTTCATCAAGGAGCATATTTCTCATGGATTTCATCTACATATTAAACAGGTTCTCAGTTACATGGCTACTCTGACCTGCGAGACTGGGGAATTTTTAGTGAAGTGTACAATTGCCCCAACCGAAATTGCAATTGCATTAAAAGGTAAGAAGGTGCAGTAGAGACCGGCAGCATCTGCCACAGACACGATCTTGTGCTGAAGCTGTTCAGGTTTTAATACAGTGCTTCCATGAGCAATAAAAAAATGTCTGTTCTGGCAGCCACAGACTCTATTTGCTGTATGCTTTTTACTAGGCATTCATGTTCAAATTTGAAAAGGTTAATTCTACTTGATTCAATGGTCAAAGGACAGATGCGTCCCCAGCTTCCAGAGTTCAGACACTGACTAAGTACATTTGGTGACCTCTGAAACAGAATTAACACATTATAGCTAATAGGCCTACAGGAAAGGCTTCTTACTCTGAGAGTGGTCTATTCTCCCTGTACTGATCTCTTATTGTTAGCAATGCAATCACATCTCTGGTGAGCTGGCCCTCAGAATTTTGGCTTTAGTTCTCTTTCTACCTTTGTCTTATCAGAAGTTGCATGTTTGTGGATGTGAATTAACCAGTAAGTTTAGGGATATTTGTTTCAGCTGTTTTCTGTGGTATTTTTCATTCCTTAATGAAAAGAAACTGAAAGGATTTATCCTCCTGCGCTAAATATAAGTCAGAGCATTTTATGGTTAGAAGTATTGATGCAAAAGGTAAGTACCAACTTACCTTCTTCATCTATTTCCTGGTTTCTCAGAGTTAAGGTCACACCATTGAGCCTCTATCAGTATTAAAGAAGCTTTCAGTTATTTTCTGTTGCTGTTTTTGTGACTTTTCTTCCCTGTTCAAACATTTATTTTTAACCCAAACCCCAACCTATGAACTTGCACCCATTTTCCCTTGTCGTTTGATTCAATCTCATGAATAAAAACAGACAGGAATCTTCATCTTTTCAAAGAATGTTGGAGACACCACTAGTGGAATTACTACAAAACAGAAGTCATATAAAAAGCAGAGGTGACCATGGTAGTTTTGTGGCCATATATCATCAGTCATATATTCTTTTTTTTAATTAATTTTTTTTAAGTGTATGAGTGTACTTTCTGCATGTAGGTTTGTACACCCATGTCGTGCAATGCTGCGGAGGTCAGAAGAGGGTGTCGGATTCCCCTGGGACTGGAGTCAAAGACGATTCTTAACTGCCATGTGGGTGCTGGGGATCGAACCCAGGTCCTCTGCAAGAGCAGTTGGCACTCTTAACCGCTAGGCCATCCCTCCAGCCCCATAGTCATATATTCTTTTTCTTCTTATTCCTACCTGAGAGGACCACCCAGGGAATGGATATGACCTACAAGCTAAAGCTTGCTGGCTCTTACTCCAGAGCCTTCAAGTCCTCATATTTATTGGAAATGAAGCCCTAGTATTTTAAAAGATTTCATAATGTACTACCAAGTAGTTATTTGTTTACAAACTATACATTTTTACCAAATCAATAATTTGTAGTATGTAAATTGCACAAAATGGATATTTTTAAAGCATGAGAGGAAATGGGGATAAGTAGAAGATCTAAAAGAGTTTGTGTCCCCTGAGTATCATGTTGTTCAATCTCAGGGACTCTACATTTCAGAAGAAAAAGAAGATTCTTCTTCACATGAAACCAATCCACAACTGTCTAAATCCTAATCAGTTCTACTTTAAGTCTACTTAAACCCAAGGGAACTTGATTCATTGCATCCTGCCAAAAAGAGCTTGAAAAAACATTGCAAAAAGGGACTTTAAAACAAAATCAGTTCACTAAAACTATGTAGAAAATAGACTACAATCAAAAAGAAATTCCTCATGACCACAAAATTCTCCTTCAAGATCATGATTTATTAGACATCTCTTGTTGGTGAATACAGTGCGATCTTGCTCAAAACATGAAGGCCACCTTTCAGGAGACTGAGGTATAGAGAGCAATAGACTGGAACCCAAGGCACTTTCTAATTATTTTCTCAAATATGTGTGTCATCCTGTGCATAGGCCATGACACTCTTCTTTCACTTCTCAAATCTTTTAGTGTATGTGCCAAAGTGAGCTCTTAAGTTATTTTCTAAGTATCATTTTTGAAAATATCCTTCATCAGATCCCAAGATTTGTAACCTTAGGCTCATGTATTCTATAAGTGGCTGTCACAATTTAGTGTATCAATGATCGTACTGAAATTTTTATATGCAACATATATAATATATATTTGTTTCTGGCCATAACTATTTATTTAGGGAATAGAAATAACTAGCTATTGCCAGAAAGAATTTAACATAATTGTTAACTGAACTGGGTTTGGTGGTAATGACCTTTATTCCCAGCACTCAGGAGGCAGAAGCAGGTGATCTCTTTGAGATTGAGGGCAGTCTGGTCTGTATAATGAGTTTCAGGCCAGAGAGTAGAAGGAGACCCTATCTCAAAATGAACAAACAAAAAGAATTGTTAACTGATTTATCCTGGTGCAAGTAACTAAAAAGAGAGAAGAGAGGATTGTAAGTGATCACACGGGTAGCAATTTCAGGAAGTTGATACTGGTTGGAGAAACAAAGGAAAGGGGGCTAGAATAATTAAAAAAATTGAAACTGGGTTGTAGACCCATAGACCTGAAATTCGGGCCTACTGCTCTTCATTGGGCGCTGAGCTGACTTCTTAAAAGAAATACCAGGCAGCTTGCTTCTTGAGGGGTTCAATGGGCCAGGTCTTAGCTGAACTTCCCAGAACCAATTTCCATGGTGGAATTGAAAAGCACTGTTGGGCCCTGCTCTCAGGAACCGAATCCGAAGCTTGTAAGAAACCACTTGGGAGAAGCGGGAGACCCTCCCCCTCCCCTGGTCTTGCAGTGTACTCGAAGCTCTTGTGGTCTTGATGCAGCAGAGGTAAAAATGAGGTTTGTAGCACCGGCATTGATGGGTTTAGATTTCAGAGATAATGATTAATTCTTAATCTTTGAAAGTCTTAAATTCTTAAAGATGACTGGGATCCTAAAGCTAAAACCCGCACTTTGAGTTGCCTAGTGCTCTAGGAAGAGGTGCCGGCCTCATGGGATTGCTGTTCCCAAGTGAAAATAATCATAATGGAAAAGACACCTGCAGCTCCCTTTTCTGAATTCTGGAATCACATAGGACAGAGGAGCTAGTAATGAATCTCTCATGAATGCTCTAAACTAAGCTGACCAAGTTAGGTGGTGAGTTCCATTTCTTTCTTTCTTTCTTTTTTTTTTTTTTTTTTTTTCCTTTGACTCCCAAATGCTGGGATTATAATTGTGCTCTACCACTTCTGGTTTTTAAAATTTTTATTATTTTTTGGGGTAGAATGGACATTTTTTTAAATATATTTTTTATCAAATCTAGACCCATGTCCCCCTCATCCCCCCACCCCACCAGAGCTCATGCATTCTGCCAAACATGCTTTTTATCTCTTTCTCAGTCTTAATATTCTCCACGAGGAAGTTGACTGTTTTGAGCAGAAGTTCACTGTTTCAGTCAGTTCTTTGATGCAGTCCTTTCTGTTGTTGTTGTTGTTGTTGTTGTTGTTTCCAATATGCATCACTCCCAACTGCTTTGGACAAAAGCTCAAGGGGCCATGCACAAGAAATACTTACAACTAGGTAATTGGCACTAGCATCCACAGATGAGGGATACCATTCATCATTTGTTTTTCTGGGACTGTGTTACTTTACTCAGCATGATGTCCTCTAGCTCCAGCCATTTTCCTGCAAAGCTCATGATGTCATCTTTCTTTACTGCTGCATAGAACTCCATTGTGTAGATGTACCACATTTTCTCTATCCACTCATCAGTTGAGGGGCATTTGGGTTGGTTCCAGCTCCTTGCTATTGTGAAGAGAGCTGAAATAAACATGGCTGTGCATGTATCTCTGTGGTGGCATAAGTCTTGAGGGTACATGCCCAGGAGTGGTATGGCTGGGTCGGGTGGCAAGTTCATTCCAAGTCTTCCAAGGGTTCTCCACACTGCTTTCCATAGTGGCTGTACGAGTTTACATTCCCACCAGCAGTGGATGAGTGTTCCCCTTTCCCCACAACCTCTCCAGCACTTGTTTTCTTGATCCTAGCCAGTCTTATTGGACTAAGATGATATCTTAGAGTGGTTTTGATTTACATTTCCTTAATGATTAGTGATGTTGAACACTTCTTAAGGTGTTTCTCAGCCATCTCTAATACCTTACTTGCGAAGTGTCTGTTCAGCTCTTTGCTCCATCTATTGAGTGGATCATTTGTTTTCTTTCTTCTTTGATTTTTGAGTAGTTTATATATTCTGGAAATCAATGCTTTGTCAGATGTATCTGAGGTGAAGGTTTTCTCCCACCCTCTGGGATTTCTCTTCACTTCTTTGATTGTTTCTTTTGATGTACAGATGCTTTTAAGTTTAATGAGGTCCCATTTATCAATTGTCAACCTTAATTCTTGTGCAGCTGCTATCTGATTTAGGAAGTCTTTTCCTATGCCTATGTCTTGTAGTCTGCTGCCAACTTTTTCTTCTATCACTTTCAGAGTTTGGGGTTTCCATTTCTTTGTCCATTTTACCGAAACTCTTGTATAGATTTAACGCACTCCCAATCAAAATCCCCAAGAGTTTCTTCACAGGCTTGGAAACAAACGTTCTTAAATTCATTTGGAAAAACAAAAGACCCTGAATAGCCAAAACAACCCTGAGTGAAAAGAGCTACACAGGGGGGATCTCTATACCAGACTTCAAACTATACTACAGGGCTATAGTCATAAAAACAGCCTGGTACTGGCACAAAACAGACCTGTTGACCAATGGAACAAAACCGAAGATCCAAATCTGAGCACATACAATTTCAGCCATCTCATATTTGACAAGGGGGCCAAGAAGCCACAATGGAGAAAAGACAGCATCTTCAGCAAGTGGTGTTGGAAAAACTGGATCACCACTTGTAGAAGAATGAAATTAAACCCCTACCTCTCGCCCTGTACAAAAGTCAACTCCAGATGGATTAAAGACCTCAATGTGAAACCCCAAACTCTGAAGGTAGATAGAAGAAAAAGTTGGCAGCAGACTACAAGACATAGGCGTAGGAAAAGACTTCCTAAATCAGACAGCAGCTGCACAAGAATTAAGGTCGACAATTGACAAATTGGACCTCATCATACTTTAATATTCTGTTCCCTTCAGCTTGGCCTGGTAATGATTCTGCATTCTTGACCTGTGTCCATACAGATCAGCATCAGCACAGGCTTCCATGGGGCCCATCTATTGTCTGGGCCATGACTCAGCCTTGTTGCCTCTTCCCAGTTGGGTTTCCAATGACCTTGAAGCAGCTAGTGCACCACCTGTATCAGAATCACCCACTAGGCTCTGATGTACTGCCTTTCACATACCATGGACACACTTATCCTAAATGGATGATGGTACTTCTTCCACAAGCTGGTCTGAGGAGTGAACAAGGAGGATATGAAGTACCTAGTGGGGTGCCTGAGTGATAACCTAAGGGATGCTTGGTGATCCAGGCAAGAGGAATGTCTGATGACTCTCACCCTGGGGCACAGTTAGGCCATCATTGTTCCAAGCTGGAAAGGATAAAGATATTTGCTCAGAAATTATTTTTGAATTTTCAAGGCAGAGAGCTAACAATTATGCATTTGATCCTATTTAAAATGAATAATTTTAAATGCCTTTATGTGTCTCAGTAACTCTTCATAATGAATCAAAATAAATGGTGTGCTGTATTAAAACAAAAAACAACAAAATGAAAGAGTGAAGCAAAAATCGAGAAAACAAGTTGAGGTAAAGAATGTTTGGGAATTTTTTTCTACCACAATAAGAAATTCTTATCTGGGAGGTGAACAGTGTCATGTGAGCTCTACAGTGTGGTCAACTGTAGCAAAATGTATTTGACACATTTAGCCACAATGACTTCTAATTTAAAAGAGGCTTCAAACTCACTTTCTTGATGACTGATGAACTATGGTGACTGTTAAGCTATGCAAACCACATAGATACCATTTGAGACAAATCTCAAGTTCATTAATGCAGGGAGATGGGGAGTTGTGATAATCAAACGCTCACACTGCCATCTTGGGCCCCACACTGCCATCTTGGGCCCCACACTGCCATCTTGGGCCCACATTTCCTTCCTTCCTTGCATTACCCATCCATTCACTGTCACATGGCCATTAGCATGACTTTAACGGAAATTCCATTTTTTTTTCTCAGGGTATTCCTAGTCCCAGCCTGTCTGGAAGTCACTATGTGGACCAGGCTGGCCTCAATTTCACACAGATCCACCTGCCTCTGCCTCCTAAGGACTGGGGTTAAAGGCACAGGCCGCCACACCCAGTGTGAAATTTCAAATTCCTAACCCACTCTTCTCTTCAAACTTCTCTGGTGCCAAATGATGCTCATTGTCTGCTGATTCCTCAGGCCCCAATCCCAAGTTTTCCTTGCCAACTTCTCTTTGTGTTCACATCCCACTTTTACACCATCAGATCTATAGCCTGGCAAAAGCATCTTAGGAGAGAAAGACCTTATTTAACTCACAATTCCCAATCCCAGTCCTTCACTGGGGGGAAGTCAAGGTGACAGGAACTTGAAATAGCTAAGGACATCCACAGTCAAGAGGAGAGAGGGAGGGAGGGAGGGAGAGAGAGAGAGAGAATGAACAAATGCATGCACGCTTGTGCTTTCTCATGTTCCCCATTTTATACACCCAGGAACCAAACCCAGGGAGTGATCCATCCACTTTTAGGATAGGTCTTCCCATATCCATTAACACAGTCAAAGCAACTCCCTATAGACCTGCCACAGGCCAGCCTAATCTGGATGGTCCTGCATCGAGACTCCTTTCCCAGGTGATTCTACATTGGGTCAGGTTGACAATGAAAAGCAATCACCATCCACCATTTCTGGACATGATAACTTATTGCTCCTACCCAGTCCAAAGCCTCTTTCACCTTCTAGAGCTGCTGCAACCCCCCTGCAACTGATTGCTCTCTGCACTTTAGGCACTTCAGCTCAGCTCTTCTCCACAGAGCAGCCACAGGGATAGTTTAGTTTAAAGCATAAACCATTCTACATCTTTCATATACTCAAAATGCACAATAAATATTCAATACACACAAACTTAACACCCAGGTGATTATCTCTCTTATTTACATTTTCTGTAATTGACATGTACAATTTTTGTAATATGTTTTTACATTTGCTTTTATAAGCAATGTAACGTTTTAAATACAAATTAAACAAAGTATTTCTTGGTAGAGAATTGCTTCATTTAGTCACCTGACTTGGTACAGATAATCTGATGTTGTTTGGACTATTTCTATTGCCAGTTAGATAGCAGAGAATACTCAATGACACTGTCTGACAGTATAATGGTGTGTGAAAGGCAATATTTTATTTATTTATTTATTTATTTATTTATTTATTTATTTATTTATTTATTTAGTCTTTTCGAGACAGGGTCTTCCTATAGCCCTAGCCGTCCTGGAACTCACTCTATAGACCAGGCTGGCCTTGAACTCACAAAGATCCGCCTGCCTCTGCCTCTCAAGTGCTAGGATTAAAGGCATGCACCACCACGCCCTGCTTAAAAGGCAATATTTTAAACTACAAAACCTAGGTAGGATCTTGTTTATTTGACATTAGATTAGCTAGTGGCATTTTCCAGTTGACTTAAACTTCCTGTTCCCTTGAAAAAGTGAAACTATAACATGTGGCTTACCTTCCACAGTGGATTGAAGGTGTTTGGTGAAGAGGTAAAGCACTTAATGAATGTTGCTTAAAAATAGCAGAATTACTCAATAGACAAATGATGAGTTGTAAAATCCACAATTGGAGCAATGAATTACCTTAAAAATACTTACTGAAGAAAATTAAAAGCTTGATTGAGTATTTCATTTGGGATATGCTAAAACAACTAAATATCTATAAGCACAGAAAATGATAGCTAGATTTGTGGAAGTCAGATGCTAACTGAATAAAAATTAAAGTGATTGATGTAGAGGTTGGGGTAAGTCTGCTCATCAGTGGAGACAACTGTGCATAGCTCAGAGAAAACTTGCCAGTTTAAGTGAATGAGCTTTCTCCCAAACAGAGAATAAGGTTGAGAACAGTGGCTGGGCTGGGAGTAGAAGCACTGGTCAACCTGAGTGGGGAAAGAGGCAGTACCTGGCAGCCTTTTGTCATGCGGAACTAGGGGAAGCTTTGTTCAGCCAGTCCCGGAAACACCACAGAGAGCAGAGATGATGCCCCAGGGAACAAAAGTTCTCTTTCCAGGGAAAAAATTCAGTGAGTCCATTAGAAAGATGAAGAAAGCTGGGCATGGTGGCACATGCCTTTAATCCTAGCACTTGAAAGGCAGAGGCAGGCAGATCTCTGTGAGTTCAAGGCCAGCCTGGTCTACAGAGTGAGTTCCAGGACAGCTGGGGCTTCAGGGAGACCCTGCCTCAAGAAGACCAAAAAAAAAAAAAAAGGATGAAGAAAAGTTTTGGGATGCTTATTCAGCTTAAAGGCCACTGAGTGTCAGACACATTATTAGATCCATTTATTATCATGTGTGATCCTCAGTACACAATTTTAGGTAGTGCATTAGTCATCATTCTAATACTATAACAAATACTTGAAATCAACTTGTAAAGAGAAAATGTTGGGGCTGGAGAGATGGCTCAGTGGTTAAGAGTGCTGGCTGCTCTTGCAGAGGACCTGGGTTTGGTTCCCAGTACCCACATGATGACTAACAGACTAATAACTGCCCATAACTACAGTTTCAGGGGAATCTGACCCCCTGTTCTGACCTCCACAGGCATTGCACCACATGGTTGCACTTACATACATTCAGGCAGTACACTCATACAGATACAATAAAAATTAGTAAAAATATTTTTAAAAAGAGAAAATATTTATTTTGGCTCACAGTTCTGGAGGTTCCAGACCATGACTGGTTGCCCTGTTGCTTTGGGACCTGTGGGAAGGCAGTACATCATGGTAATGGCATGCAATAGAGGGGGAGAAGGGTCAAGGTCCCACTATCCCTTTGAGGGTGTGTTCCAATGATCCAGAGTCCTCTCAGGACCCCTCTCTTACAGGTTTCACAGTATCCCAGCAGTGTTTCCCTGCACACCAAGGCTTCAGCTTAGGGACTATTGGCAGATAGTTACCTCAGATCCAAGCCACAGAGAAGCCCTCACAGTTGTTGGTAGATAGAGCTCGGGAGAAAGAGAAATTAAGATTACCCAGCTAGTAAATAACCAATCTGGGATTGAAATTCAATTTCATTGACCTCTTTATACAAATCCTGTTGAGTGCCAAAGAACTGCTGTATTGCAGATACTTTGGTTTGTTCATATTGAAGATTTTCAGAAAAATGTATGCAATAATATTCAGGCACGTTGGGAGTGCCATTGATACCAGGGTCTGATGTTATCAGAAGTACCAAATCCCAGGGCTGCCTAAATCTGCTTTCTGTAACAAAGAATGAAAATTAGGTTCATGGCTAGGTTTCTCTGATAGATTATTATGATTTTTTTCCCCCGGTCAGATGTTTTCTGGGTAAAGAAATATTTTGCTACCTTATATAGCATTTAAAATGTCCAAAAGAACCTTACTGAATGACTGCATTTTAATTTAGGAAACCAAGGTTTTCTGGATGGTTTCATTCAGGTCTACGCAAATGGCAGAGCTGCCTGTATAATTCATGGCCTGCTTCACAGAGTCAGGGATGGTATTTGACAAGGACACTGCTTCGTTAACATTTTTCTCTGCTCCAAGTGACAGAACAGAACACATGATTTCAATGAGATCTTTTGTGTCATAGAGGGCTTCTTTCAAACACTTCAGGACAGACTTTAGTGTTAGGGAAAAAAAATCCCAGATTTGGTAAAATCCCAGCATTTTAAACTCCAGTCTTCCTTTCATACAGATTCACATTTTCTAAAGTATTGTGGACAGATAATAAGGTTCTCCTTTGAATTTTGTTGGCTGCATGTTTTTACTGGAAAAAAAGCCTTTCATAACTGAAAAAAATAAGACCTTTATTTTCAATTTATCCTCAGTTATGAAAATAAAATCTAAGTACATAGAAACTCAATTTGAAACATTTTATAGTTAAGCTCTGTAAAATAAAATAAATTGGTAAAAATGGATATGACAATTTGACTCTAAAATTCTTTTTGTCATTTTTGGGTTAAAATTTTTTGATTGATTTATTTTATTCTTTATACATATGAATGTTTTGTCTACACATAGCTTAAGTGTATCACATGTGTGCAGTATCAGTGCATGGCAGAAGAGGGCATCAGATCCTCTGGAAGTGGAATTACATGGATGGTTGTTAGTTGCTGTGTGGGTGCTGGGAACAGAACCTGGGTCCTCTGCAAGGGCAGCCGGTGCTCCTGACTGCTGAGCCATCTGCCAGTGCTGTAAAATTATTTTAAAGGGAAATAGTTTATGTATCTTAGCATGGAAAGAAGTATGGAATATATATTAATTCACCACATATAACACAAGTGGTGTATTGCTGTTTTATCTTATCCAGAGTCAATAATATTTTGACAAGTTAATTACAAATGGAATATTCATCATGCTTCAAACTATGCACAAATTACCATGTGTTTCACAGGGCTCTTGAAGTAAATTTGTGCACCACATATGACAGTGTAAAAAATGATGTTTTACAGGAAATGGAAGAATGACAATTTCCCACCATTTGTAGGATCCCCACTTTCTACTCTAACAACCCTTAATTCTATGATTCAGTTACATAAGCCAGTTGCATTATCTGACTGAAATCAGGTCGGCAGATATCCTGTCACATGACAGAATGAACCACATTCACAGCTTTAGAAATCCTTCATAGATTTCAGAATGGCCACTTTGCACAGCTTAGTGTAGAAATGCTTCATCACATTGTTTGTCTTAGTATTTTAGAAATCGTTTATAATTTGCAGAGTAAAGTATGCTCTGTGTGGTAGGGAGGTTTTTTTTTTTTTTTCCATTTAACAAACTACTGGAAACTGGAGGGACTTAAACAACAGATTCTTTCTGTAGTTCTGCTCAGATGCAGCACTGGCAGGGATTACCTGTGCAGCTGGCTTCAGCTGGGAGCTTGGCTGGGAGACTTTGGTTCTTCACAGGGCTGCTTTCTCCAGAGGCTTGGCTGATATTTTCTTTCAGAGGGCAGCAGGCAAAGCCTTTGGTGGCATCGTGTTTGCTGACATCACACAGACCAAGCATATCAGACACAAGCAAGTGTCCACGAGTGTGGTCTGTTGGGGGCTTCCAGTGTGGTTCTCAGACCTCTGCCCCTTTTCCCTTGGTAATAAAAATGCCTTGCTGTAATCAGGTGCAATTGGGGTGTACCTGGTGCAAATGGGGAAGGATTCAAGTGGAAGCATGGCATGTGAGATCTCTATTTATATCGAAAAATATCATCCCCAAACTTAGTATAAAGCAACAGTCTATTTCCTCTCACAGTTTCTGAGAGTTGGGATGGAGGAGCTGCTGCATTGTATAGCTTTGGTCCAGACTCTCTCACGTGCTTTCAGTTAAGATACTTGAAAGGACTCAGCATTGGGACGCTCAGTGGTACTAGAGGATCACTCTCACGTGGCTTACTCACCAGACAAATTGGCTGGAAGTCTTATTCGTTTCTTAATTTGCAGGGCTGTAGGGAGGAAGCCTTGGTTCCTTACCATGTAGAGCAGACACACACACAGAAATCTTTTATGATCTACTCTTTGAGATCTTACATCACATCTCTATACATTTGGTCACACAAAGTGACATTGGGTTTGGAGTGGAACTGCTCAGGGTCCAGGTACCAGAAGTTAGGGTTCTGGGGGAGCCATCCTGGAGCTGCCTAGCCCCGAGAGTCTAATAATAAGACACATTTTGAAGCATCTAGCATCCTTTAACATTCTAGGCAGTTATGTGAGACGAAGCTGAATAAATCAAATTCTATATAAAAGAGGTCTCTGCAGTGTGGCTAAGCTCCAATTTGCTTGTAGTCTTTATTCTTATTAGGGAGAAAAAAGGAAAAAAAAAAATCATTTCATCAAAGTGGAATCAGTTACCACAATGTTTACTGAGAATTCTCTTCTGTAACCTGCTATGAGGGTTTTGGAATTGTTTGAAAACAATTTAGAGAATAAGGCCTGAAACAGAAGCATTGCTGTCTGATTCATATTCACTGCAGAAATAATTACAGATTATTGTTGGAAAACTCATCTTTTTAAAAAACAAACCATCAATGGGGCAGTGTAAACTGTGTGTGGTATGAAATGAATTTTCATGCTGGCCAGTTCTGCTATTGGTTTCTGGCTATGCCCAATATGTGCATAATTATGAAAGGAAAATTTATATTCTAGATAACTGTTGTGGCCCATTTGGATGTGGAGAATTTGATCATGGGAGGTGTAGAACAGCATTGGCTGGAAGTCAAAGATGCTTGGTCTCTGGTCTGCTTCTCAGCCATTTGTCCTTATGTCCTGTAAGAGGCAGCTCCCCAGTTATGGTTTAATGTACAATGCACGGGAGATTATTGTGTGTAAGATGAGCAAAGATCACAATAAGCACTTGACAAATGGAATTATAAATAGTAAAATTATTAGATTAGTGCCTTTGATGAATGACTAAAATATTTTCTAGCAATACCTCCTTAAGGCAAAGTAGTGTGTGTATGTGTGTGTGTGTGTGTGTGTGTGTGTGTGTGTGCCTGTGCCTGTACCTGAAGGGAACAGATTAGGGTGTTAGATGAGCTAGAACTAAGAAAGCATATTTCCTTTTGAAATGTTTCTTATATTGGAAAATTACTTTCCATAGTTTGAGTTGTGTTAATATAGGTAAATAACTAGAAGAGATTTATCCATCTGTTTACCCAGTCAATTATTTATTCTATATTTACAAAGTATCCATAACATTATAAGAATTTAAATGCACAAAACAAGATACAGTTTCTCCCTTCAAGGTTTCCACAATCTAATGCAGAGAGGCATAACTAAAGAGCTAATTCCAGGAAATAGTTGTCATATTTGAAGCGTGTGTATTATGGGCTGACCGTGGCAGGAGACGCTTGCTGAGGATAATCACATGATCCCAGCTGAGCTGAAAAGTGGATGCTTCATCTGGTTCCTAAGAGAAGAATAATTTTTGAGTGGTGAAGGAAAGAACGGGATGTAATGAGGATACAGGACCTGGGCAAAGCTGTTTCCTGCGAGAAAATGAAAGGAAATGGCAGAATTTGATCTGTTTTGAGGAAGATTCACAGCTAACCAGGTAGGACAGTGGAGTCAGTGGAAGGCTAGAAAGGGAGGATAGATGGATCATGAAGATGTGCAGGTGCCATGGTATGCACTGTGGCTTTTCCCTGTGGATATCAGTTAGCCCTTGAAAGGTTAGCTTCACACTTAGTGTCAGCAACAGTGTGGAATCCAGACTAGGGGACTGAGAAGGGGAGAGGAAAAACCGAGTGGGAGATGTGGCAGGTCCCTAGAGAGGATGCACAGAGGTGAAACTGAGACAGTGGTGGTGGACAGAAAGACGGCATCTTGCTGAAGGTGTGGGGGCCGTGGGTAAGGCTCATAGTCAGCACTTGATCAATAGAATTATAATGACACAGGGAGGGCAGTAGAGATGAGGGAAAAGGAGGAAGGCCTCTAGAAGGATCCTTCTAGAAGGCATTGATTTGTGTGTGAGAGAATACCTCTCATGTGTAAGATGGAAACACAGGAGAAAGAGAAGACACATGGAGAAAAGGGTGATGCTTATCATTTTGGACATGATGAGTCTGAGAGGCCAGGGTAACTCAAATAGAAATGTCCTGTATCACTTGACTGTGTACAGTTCCTGTATCATCACTTGACTGTATAGTTCCTGTATCACTTGACTGTGTACAGTTCCTGTATCACTTGACTGTATAGTTCCTGTATCACTTGGCTGTATAGTTAGTGTATCACTTGCGTGTATAGTTCCTGTATCACTTGACTGTGCATAGTTCCTGTATCACTTGACTGTGCATAGTTCCTGTATCACTTGACTGTATAGTTCCTATATCAATTGGCTGTACATAGTTCCTGTATCACTTGGCTGTGTATAGTTCCTGTATCACTTGCCTGTATAGCTCCTGTATCACTTGACTGTGTACAGTTCCTGTATCACTTGACTGTGCATAGTTCCTGTGTCACTTGACTGTATAGTTCCTGTATCACTTTACTGTATAGTTCCTGTATCACTTGACTCTATAGTTCCTGTATCACTTGGCTGTATAGTTCCTGTATCACTTGGCTGTATAGTTCCTGTATCACTTGACTGTATAGTTCCTGTATCACTTGACTGTATAGTTCCTGTCTCACTTGACTGTATAATTCCTGTATCATTTGGCTGTATCATTCCTGTATCACTTGGCTGTGCATAGTTCCTGTATCACTTGGCTGTGCATAGTTCCTGTATCACTTGGCTGTGCATAGTTCCTGTATCACTTGGCTGTATAGTTCCTGTATCACTTGGCTGTATAGTTCCTGTATCACTTGGCTGTATAGTTCCTGTATCACTTGGCTGTATAGTTCCTGTTTCACTTGGCTGTATAGTTCCTGTATCACTTGACTGTATAGTTCCTGTATCAGTTGGCTGTATAGTACCTGTATCACTTGACTGTATAGAACCTGTATCACTTGACTGTATAGTTCCTGTATCACTTGACTGTATAGTTCCTGTATCACTTGGCTGTATAGTTCCTGTATCACTTGGCTGTATAGTTCCTGTATCAGTTGGCTGTATAGTACCTGTATCACTTGACTGTTTAGAACCTGTATCACTTGACTGTATAGTTCCTGTATCAGTTGGCTGTATAGTTCCTGTATCAATTGGCTGTATAGTTCCTGTATCACTTGGCTGTGTATAGTTCCTGTATCACTTGGCTGTGTATAGTTCCTGTATCACTTGAGCTGTATAGTTCCTGTATCACTTGGCTGTATAGTTCCTGTATCACTTGGCTGTATAGTTCCTGTATCACTTGGCTGTATAGTTCCTGTATCACTTGGCTGTATAGTTCCTGTATCACTTGGCTGTGTATAGTTCCTGTATCACTTGGCTGTATAGTTCCTGTATCACTTACTGTATAGTTCCTGTATCACTTGGCTGTATAGTTCCTGTATCAGTTGGCTGTATAGTACCTGTATCACTTGACTGTTATAGAACCTGTATCACTTGACTGTATAGTTCCTGTATCACTTGGCTGTATAGTTCCTGTATCAATTGGCTGTATAGTTCCTGTATCACTTGGCTGTATAGTTCCTGTATCAATTGGCTGTATAGTTCCTGTATCACTTGACTGTATAGTTCCTGTATCACTTGGCTGTATAGTTCCTGTGTCACTTGGCCGTATAGTTCCTGTATCACTTGACTGTATAGTTCCTGTATCACTTGGCTGTATAGTTCCTGTGTCACTTGGCCGTATAGTTCCTGTATCACTTGGCTGTGTATAGTTTAGGGATGGAACATGTTAGTTACTGTTTGTTTATGTGACAGGAGCATCTTAGGGAAGGGAGGATCCACTCTGGCTCACAGTTCCAGGACATAAGCCATTGCAGTGGGGACGTCATGGCAGCAGGACCTTGGAGCAGCTGGTCACTTTGCATCCACAGTCAGAAAGCAGAGAGAGACAAGTGCTGGAGCTCAGATGGCTTTCTCCTTTGTGTAAACCAGGAGGACCCAAGTCTAGGGAATGGCCGCTTGGTCTTTTAGGGTGGGTCTTTCCACCTCAAAGAAGCTAAGCAATGTAATCTCTCACAGGCATATCCACAGGCTAACTTAATCTGTGTAGCTTTCCACAGGTGGGCCAGAAAGCTTCATCTTAAGTAATTCCAGATACTTCAAGTTGACAATCAATGTTTAACCACAGGAGAGTCTCAGCCCAGCTCTTTCAGCAAGTAGTGCATGTGCACAGCCTTGAAATCTGCTCTGAATGGATCAGGCCACAGACAGAACTCTGAAACCAGATGAGACTGCCATGCCTACTGTACTGCTTGACGCTACAGGCACATGGCTGGCTGCTGCCTTGGCCTAACTCAAATTCACCTTAAAAAAAATTTTTTTTTAACCTAACCCAAATCCACCTTTTCAGTCACTCCTACTGTTTTTCGTGGTCATCTCCTGTGTTACCTCCCCCAAGACAGCTTCACTCTGTTAAACACACATTCCGTTCTTGCAGTGTTAGTGTCTTCACACTTGTCTTCTATTCTGAAAATTTCCCCACTTGCTATGTTTCACTGAAATTCCACTCAGTCACTGTCTCCTCTAGGAAGTCTGTCTGGATTCCCTGTCATTTTAAAATAACCTTTTCTGCACAGCTCATGAGCAGAAGGCTTGATGAACTTTATATCACCCAGGACAGTATTTGTACATTGTATATATACACTATAAATTTATTATTTTACATAAATAAAATTATCTGTTGACTGCTTACCCACAAATAATTTACCCATACATATCAAGTGGACAATACTTTACTGGTTTTTGTTCATTTTTTTCTTCAATAAACAATATAACTTTAAAATTTTCCATGGTAGTAAACATATAGCATGTCTATTCTTTATAACTATTTAAAAATTATTTGTATGTATTATATTAAAGGATTTTTTTTTTCTTTTTGGTCTTTTCGAGACAGGGTCTCCTTGTAGCCCCAGCTGTCCTGGAACTCGCTCTGTAGACCAGGCTGGCCTTGAACTCACAAAGATCCGCCTGCCTCTGCCTCCCAAGTGCTAGGATTAAAGGCGTGCGCCACCACGCCCGGCTATATTAAAGGATTTTTTTTTAAGTTTTTTTTTTATTAATTTTATTTATTTCTGTATGTGTGAATGTACTGTCTGCATGCAAGTTTGTGCACCCGTGTCGTGCAATGCTGCGGAGGTCAGAAGAGGGCGTCAGATTCCCCTGGAACTGGAGTTCTCCTGGAATTGGAGTTTCAGACGGTTCTCAGCCGCCATGTGGGTGCTGGGGATCGAACCCGGGTCCTCTGCAAGAGCTGTCAGCGCTCTTAACCGCTAGGCCATCTCTCCAGCCCCTATATTAAAGGATTTTAAATAGTATTTTATTTCCTTATCTGTACTTTTTTTCTTTCAATACAGAGTCTCATATATATTGCCTAGACTAGCTTCACATGGGTGGGCTCAAGCAATCTTCTTGCCTCAGGCGCCAGAGACTACAGGCATTACTACCTCTCTGTAATTCTCTTTTTTTTGGTATTTTTTTGAGACAGGGTCTCCCTTTTTTAGTCCCAGCTGTCCTGGAGCTCACTATGTAGACCAGGCTGGCCTTGAAGTCACAGAGATCTTCCTGCCTCTGTCTCCTGAGTTCTGGGATTAAAGGCATGCACCACCACCCTTGGCTGATTAATTTGTAGGTTACTTTTCTGTCTTTCTAATAGGGCTGTTTGGTTGAGAGGCAATTCTCCATGAATTGTTTGCTTCCTGCTCATAGAGAGCCTGCACACTGATATTTTTTTTGGTGGACTATTTGTATAAAGACAGGTCTATATAAATAGCTCTGAAAGGTATAGCCTCTATAGCAGAGGGCAGGTGTGGTGGTGCACAACTTTAATCCTAGCACTCGGGAGGCAGAGGCAGGTGAATCTTTGTGAGTTCAAGGCCAGCCTGGTTTACAGAGTGAGTTCCAGGACAGCTGGGGCTACAGAGAGACCCTGTCTTGAAAAGACCAAAAAAAAAAAAAAAAAAAAAAATACCAAAGCCTTTCTTAGTTCAAGGGGCCTCACCTGTGCAGGCACCAAACCTCATGGGATTTGAGTTTAAGGGATGAGGGAGACTAGTGTAAACACTAAGCTCAGGCTATTTGCTTTGCTGTAACAAAGCCCTTGGTAAGTGTAGCTGTCTCTGTGTCTGGCCTGCTCAATTGTCAGCTTGAAAGTAGGGTTAAAGCTCAGAATTTACTCAGTTGAACTCCAGAACTTAATGCCATTGTTGCTGTTGATTTTAAAAGGTAATGGTTATCTAGTGCTCTGGACTAAATCTTTTTTTTTTTAGGGAAGGGATTTCAATTTTATTTATTATTACTGCATGTGTGTATGATGTGTATGAGTGTACGTGAGTGTGTCAAGGTCAGAGGACAACTTTCTGAGAGTTGGTTCTCTTCTAACCTAGGTTCTGGGGATCAAATTCAGGTTATCGGCTTGCACAGCAATCGACTTCACCTCCTGAGCCATCTTGTTGCCCATATGGGCTAAATTTTATCTGCATGTTTTCTCTTGGTTACTGCATAATCATAAGAAGAAAGTCTTTTCCTCAGTGAATAGATGAGGTAATTTCATATGGACAGGAATAAATTGCTAAGCTCACACCATTGGGAAGCGGTGGAGCGAGGAGGCAAACCCAAGTCTTAGAATTCCCAGCCGTTATTTTGTACATCACTGCACAGTAGCTCAATGTAGAGATCATTCAAGTAATTGTTAATATAATAATTGGGCCACTTTGGCTAGGAATAGCCAAACAAGTTCTTTGGTTTAAGGAACTAGACAATGGGGAGGAGCTCCTTCTGAGTAAGCCTTCCAGACCTCCTCAAACAGGAACACAGGAGACTGACGCTCTGTGTGTGCTGTCAGCCTGGCTGATTTCAAGGACCTTGTAGTCTTGTTTTTGGGAGGTGAAATGTTCCCATAGGAAACAATTAGGAAAAGGTAAGATAGCATTCAAGTTCCACATTGAGTGGTTCAAGCAGGAAGCAGACTCGGTTACCAGTTGAAGGAGGCACAGGAGTGAGGTTCATTCACGCAGAAGACACCTGAGGCTCAAGGTGAGGGCAGGCTTGAGCAAAGCCCAGAGAAAAGGAAGCTGGCTCTGCGGAGAGTGAAAAAGACCCACGGGAAAAATGCCAGGCGGTAGTACTGCTCTTGCTTAGCGTCTCCAGAAACAAAACCACGTGCTCTGTGCCTGTTTGTCCCCATGTAAGGAAAAACCAGTTTTGTATCTTTTTTAAAATCATATCCCCCCCCCCACACACACACATACAACACAACACACAAAGAAACAAAACCCACCACGGTATTTTCTCATTTGCACTTAACTCAGAGTCTGTGCGCCTTTCTCCTGGCCTGGATGCTGCCACAGGCTCCCGGCATCCTGACTTGATTGGATCCCTGCAGCGTAGTCTACTTCAGCCTACCTTTTTTAGACCACTTGAAAGTTTTTCAATTTATTCAGCAGAATACATCAGCCTGTCAGCTCTGGAGAGCTGATGCCGGCAGAAGATATATCTTTCCTCTGCAGGTGGCACTGGCTGCCAATTTTTCTCTGGAGTGAGCTCTCGTTCTGAGGCGGCTCTCTGTGGTATGAACAGCAGTCACATTAGAGCCGAGCGCCCTTTCTATCTAGGCTCTATCTGGATAATGGCTACGCCCGCTGTGTGTGTGAACGGAAAGAGGTGACCATTGTATTATTTCTTTGCTTTGTGATTAGCAAATTACTTTTTGCTTAAACTGGGTCATCCCATCCCCTGTTTTTCTCGCCTGAGTGGTTTGTCTACCTCTCTCATTCCCTGGATGTTGATATCAATGTCATTTTGCTTCAAATGCTGTGTCCCTGGAGTCTCTGAGGTCCCTGTGATCTGTCTTCCTTTTGATTACTTGCCGCCCTCTCTGCAGACTGGTTACAGGCTCCTCCTGCCCATTCCCATCGCAGGAGCAATACGGTTCACTTGAACTTCCAGGTGCTCTCCAATGGCTGGGCTTCTGGGAGAAGGCAGAACAGTTTCCTGTGGAATTGATAGAACCAGGCAGAACTTGAAGGCAAAATATATCCATTGTTCTTGGCTTTATTCATTGGACTCTAGCAGGTGATATCAAAAGTAAAAATGGAGGAGGGAAGGCCTTCTATTTTATCTGGAGTCTCCTTCTTTCACTTATATTCTACTTGTTTGAATATGAATTTCTTTTTCTTTCCCCCTTCTACTTAGCATGTTACTGGGAGATTAATTCGTTTAACTTCAACCAAATGAATTGTAATTCCAGACATTCTTTTCTTTCCTTTTCTTAAAAAAATTTTTTTTACTTTTATAATTATATTTGTGTCACTGTGTAAGTGGATGCCATGTGCCCGTGGGTGCCCACAGAGCCCGGAAGAGGGCATTAGAACACTTGCAGCTGGAGTTATAGGCAGTTGTGAGCACTAAGCATGAATGCTGGGAACCAAAGTTGGGTCCTCTGGTTTGAATGAGAATGCGCCCCCCCTCAGGCTCAATGGACATTTTCTCCCAGTTGGTGGCACTGTTTTGGAAGGCTTTAGGAGGTGTGGCCACGCCAGAGGAAGAATGTCCCAGGGGATGGGCTGCGTGAGTTCTTAAGTTTCGACAGGTTTCCAGTTATGCTGTTCCCTGTGCCTGTGGTAAGATGTGGGAGCTCTGACCGGCTCATGACACAATGCCTTCCCGCCATGATGGACTATAATCCTTCGGGAACCATAAGCTCAAATAAACTCTTCCCTTTAAAAGATTTGGTCAGTGTCTTGTCACAGAAGCAGAAAAGTAAGTACTACAAGCAGCAAGCACTCCTAAATCTCCGAGCCCCTCAGACTGATTCTAGACTAAAATCTAGTAGTGGAGAGGACCCAAAGAGCTACTGTTTTTTTTTTTTTTTTTAATTTTATTTATTTTTGTATGTGTATGAGTGTACTGTCTGCATGTAGGTTTGTGCACCTGTGTCGTGCAATGCCGCGGAGGTCAGAAGAGGGTCTTGGATTTTTGGTTCCTTTTTGTAGGAGGGAGGACCCTTGGGAATCACAGAGAGATGTGTGAATTTTTCTTGCTCTTTATAGATGTTTTGTAAAGTGGGCAGCAGGAAGAGGATTTGGCTCCTGGTGAACGGGTCTGTTTTTAACAAGTAACAGCATTAATGAAGATTGTACGCTATGACTAAAACAGCTTAGAGATGGACTGGAGGAGAATAATTGTAGCTAATGATCTGAAGAACATTTACCATAAACCTGATTTTATGACACATTTTGGAAGAGCGGTCTGATCACAAATATTCACTCTCTCATGACATGTTGCTTGTAAACTCTGCTCCCAGGAACATCTTTAGACTAGCTTCTAAAATTACAAGAGACAGGAAAGGATAGCTTTCATGCATGAGGGAGGTTCTCAGAGGCTTTTGCTACCCTTGAAATAGAAACCCTGAATCTAAGCATTTCTACTGAAGGTTATCCTTAGGAAAACTCATAATAAGATGCCAGGGTCAACTCACTGAGAATACTTAAACTTCTGTAAAAGCATGACCTTTCAATCATTTGTAAGTGGCTCACTGGATTTCATTTGCTATTTTTAGAATTAATAGTGTTTTGCCTTCTAGCAACATCATGTTTAACTTAAACATGCCAGAATTTCTATCTGTGTTTCTTTTGCTCACAACCACCAGCTAAATCTTCCTTGGAGATGCTGATGTGAGAAAATCCTCCTTTTCCTGACCCCAGGCACCATGGGGAAGGTCACAATTTCAAACATGCTAGCAAAACTACAACAAAGCTATTTTCCTTCCAATAATTCTGTAAACCTTGTTTAATTTTAATGTTTGACAGTTCTGGGAATGGACCTAGAGCACTCTGGGTGGAACTTCACCCCTCTGAATATCACTGGTTTCTTTAAATCAGGAATATACAGGAAAACCCTAGTATGTCACCAACTCAAGTAACTATTCCTCTTAATTCTCAGGAGCAGTTCCTACTTAGTTTGAACTAGGCAATGAAGAAATCTTTAAAAAAAATTTTTTTTCACAAAATTATTTTTTATTGTTAAACTTTTTCCATAAGTCTTACATCATTTCTCAATCAAATCTAGAGTTACTTCCCTTTCTATGCCCTCCACCCCACCCGAGTCCCTGCACTCTGCCATACATGTCCTGTATCTGAGTCTTTCCAGAGTTTTTTTTCCCAGTTCTTTTGTTGTTGTTCTCTCCTACTTGTATTGCTTCAATATATATATATATATATATATATATATATTTATATAACTACATATATGGTTATATATATAGTTATATATATGGTTATATACATACATACATACATACATACATACATACATATATCCCTTGAATTGGAGGACTTTTTTTTTTCCTAAAAGATGTCATATTTTCCTTAAGGAAGTGCTCCTCCTTGGCAAGCCCAAACAACCATCAATCCTGTACTTGTGCTCCATATTGGGGTCTTTCCCTCCCGCAGTCCCCCAAATGAAGTCCAGTAAGCATGCGTCCTGTCTTGATCCCCCTGCACTGGCCTCTGTGATACGGAGGTAGTCCAATAGCCGAGGTAGTCCAACAATGGCAGTCCATATTCTGACGAGGCTGGATTCCCATTAGATACTTATTTCACAAGCTGGATATCTCAGCAGTCCTCAGTCCACATTGGAAGGTTAAAAAGCTGTATCTCAAATCTTTTTAAGAAAGGAAGATAATGGAGACATACAGAATTTGGAACTTGACCCTGCCAAGTTCCACTGTCAGCTTAGCTGGACCCCTCACCCACTTGAATCACATCTGTAGCAGCTGTTTTTGAGACCTTTTCCTTTCAAAAGTTGGAGGCCTTAGTGGATGGGTCTTGCCCTGAAGGCACCCTTCCCAGGGTTTCCAGGGCAGTGCAGGAGGCCTTTCCTTCCTGGTGCTTATCTCCTTAACATGCTCTCCCCCAGCCTACATGTTAGCTGCAACATTAAGCTGCCCAATGCCCTCTTCTCACCAAACTGTACATTTTGAATTTCCTTCTGCCCCACGTACTCTTTTTCATTATAGACCTACATAAGAAACACCAGTGATAAAAAGCCGAAAAGTCAACATTGTACCATCTTAAACTTTCCTCTGCCAAAGAAATCAATCCATTACTTTTTTTCAAAGCCAATTTTTATTGAAGTTCTGTGCATTTCACACAAAATTTCAAATCAAATATAGACCTGTGCCCCTCTCCCTGCCACCCCCACCCCACCAGAGCTCATGCATTCTGCCAAACATGTTTTTCATCCTTTTCTCAGTCTCTCTCAAAATTCTTGGTGCAGAAGTTTACTCTTCCAGCAGAAGTTCACCATTTCAGTCAGTTCTTTGACCCAATCTTTTTGTTGTTGCTGTTATTCCTTCCAATATGCATCACTCCAAAATATGCACATATGCATGCCACATATAACATAGGTTTTAACATCTTCAGCTTATGATTTTTTTTCTTTATTAGGCTGAAAGAAGTCATGTTTGAAAGCTCCTCCTTGGTAAGCCCAAACCACCATCAGTTCTGCCCTTGTGCTCCACACTGTGGTTTTCCCTTCCCATGGTCACCAAATGAGGTTCAGTAAGCACTACGTCTTGTCTTGATCTTCCTGTACTGGTCTCCGTGATACAGCCTGGGTAGTCCAACAATGTCAGTCTATACTCTGAAGAGGCTGAAACCCAATAGTATCTCAGTCCACAAGTTGGATGTCTCAGCAGTCCCCATCTGGCACTAAAGGTTTGGAGGATTCTTGGAGAGACATGAGTCTTCTTCAGTCCATATTAGAAGGTTGAAAAGCTGTGTCTCATGTCTTTGAAGGATGGCAAAAGCAGTGGCAGCCACAGGGTAGCTGCACTTGCCAGTAAGACAGGCAAAACAACTGTGCTCTTTTTTTTTTTTTTTTAACCCTTTGCCTTTTTACTAAGATCTCAAGTTTTATACTTGAAGTACAATTTCCCAGGCCTTACTATTTATTTATTTCTGGTTGTACTTTCCTTTTGAATGTTTAAGGCCACACAGTTAGCCTAGATTAACCAAGGTTTTTGTTTTGTCAAGGCCAGTTGAGAATCTGGTACTCAAGAGTCACCAGGTTTTTTATTTTGGCGTGGGGTTGGGGGGGTGGAGGGTAGGTTGGGGTGGGGAGGGGAAGAGCCCCTGGCTCCTTTTGGCTTTTCATTTACCTGTTCCATCCACTCGAGGACAAAGTCAGGTCTTGCTAGACCAGGCATCCCTTTTTGAAGCATGAACAGACTTTCCTCTTTATAGACTGAACACTGGCTGAAGTCCCATTAGTGGATCTCCAAGATCTCCCTGTACAGGAAGACTGATGACTCACATTTGCAGGACATTTCAAGAGATGTCCCCATGTATAGTCCCCTTGGACTTAGTTGACCTCTGGGGGCAAGAAACAAAGTTATCCCTTAAGACCCTAGGCCAAATTGGTATGGGCATTAAGTATGGTTGTTTAGCATCCAGAAAGGCTAAGTTACACCAGCCTGATACTTAACTAATGTATAATATTTTAGATAAGGCTTGGACAAAAGCTCAAGAAGCCTTGTATAAGAAATACTGGGACTGGAGAGATGGCACAGTGGTTAAGAGCACTGATTGCTCTTTCAGAGGATCCGGGTTCCATTCCCAACACCCACATGGCAGCTAAGAACCATCTTTAACTCCAGTTCCAGGGAAATCCGATGCCCTCTTCTGACCTCCACGGCATTGCATGACATGGGTGCACCAAGCTACATGCAGACAGTATACTCATACACATAAAAAATAATAAATAAATTTAAAAAATTAAAAATAATTAAAAAAAGAAATACTAAGAAGCACTCCCATAAGATAAATACTGTAGTTAGTCATAATGTCATGACAACTAGTTTTTTCCTCATTCTTTTGATCTTATATTACTATAAAATATGCATACACATCCTCCACTCATATACCAAAATTTCCTAACTCTGAAAATAAATGGTAGCTTAGTTCTAGAACCTGTTAAGGGATTCACAATATAAGAGCACAGTTGCTTTTAGATCATGAAGAATATAACATTAACATTGCTCAGTTTGCCTTACAAATAGGTAAATTGGTGCTAGCAGCTATGGATGAGGGATACCATTTGTCATTTGTTTTTCTGGGACTGTGTTACCTCACTTAACATGATATCTTCTAGTTCCATCCATTTACCTGCAAAGTTCATGATGTCATCTTTCTTTACTGCTGCATAGAACTCCATTGTGTAGATGTACCACATTTTCTCTATCCACTCATTAGTTGAGGGTCACTTGGGTTGGTTCCAGCTCTTTGCTATTGTGAATAGAGCTGCAATAAACATGGTTGTGCATGTAATCTCTGCAGTAAGATGAGTCTTGTTGGTATATACCCAGGAATGGTATGACTGGGTCAGGTGGCAAGCTCATTTTGAGTCTCTTAAGGGTTCTCCACACTGCTTTCCATAGTGGTTGTATGAGTTTACATTCCCACAAGCAGTGGATGTGTATTTTCCTTTCTTCACAACCTCTCCAGCACTTTGTATCATTTGTTTTTTTGATCCGATCCAGTCTTATTGGAGTGAGATGATATCTTAGGTTTTAATTGTATTTCCTTAATTATTAGTGATGTTGGACACTTTTAAAGATGTTTCTCAGCCATCTCTAATTCCTCACTTGTGAAGTCTCTGTTGAGCAATTTGCTCCATCTTTTGAGTGATTACTTTGTTTTCTTTCTTCTTTGTTTTTTTGAGTAGTTTATATATTCTGGAAATCAATGGTTTATCAGATGGATCAGCATTGAAGGTTTCCTCCCAATCTGTGAGTTTTCTCTTCACTTCCTTGATTTAATTTAGCCTTGGCCAAGTTTTTAGGATAGGCAGGAGGCAGCCTATTCTTTGCCAAAATATCACACAAATGGCATCTAGCCCAGTTACTAATGTTGGTCCCCACTGAAGTGTGAAATAGTGAGCTGGCCCCTACTATTCTCATTACTCTCAGCACCATTGTCTTCTAGGTTCCTATGAGGCCCACTAAACTCAACTGCTTTTTCTAGTCCAAAGTTCTAAAATCTTCCACATTTTCCCAGAAAACATGATGGGGCTTTGGTATCAACTTCTCTATTAGTTACTTTATGTTGCTGTGATAAAACACCATGACCAAAGGCAATTTATAGAAGAAAGAGTTTATTTGGGATTATGGTTCAATCATGGCAGAGAGGCATGGCAGCAAGCAGAAGGCATGCCAGTAGGAGCTTAAATCTCAGAGATTATGTCATCCATGGCAACATGAAGACGTGAGACAGAGAGAGCACATTAGAAAATGTAAGCTTTCGGGCTGGAGAGATGGCCTAGTGGTTAAGAGCACTGACTGCTCTTACAGAGGACCCAGGTTCGATACCCAGCACCCACATAGCGGCTGAGAACTGTCTGAAACTCCAATTCCAGGAGAACTCCAGTTCTAGGGGAACCCAATGCCCTCTTCTGACCTCCATGGCACTGCACGACACAGGTGCACAGACCTGCATGTAGACAGTACATTCATACACATACAGAAATAAATAAAATTAAAAAAAAGAAAATTTATGCTTTCTCTAACTCACATCTTCAGAGTGAGGCTTTATTTACTTATTATTACTATTATTATTTATTAATTTTATTACTTGATTTATGGGTATTCACAAAGCATAAAGGTCACCCATATTCAGAAATAGAAAAATAAAAAAAATTCTTCTAATGCTGGGTACAGAAGTACAAGGCACAGATGAACCCCAGTACACTCATAGTAGGGGATTTCAATACCCTACTGAGCCCTTTGGACAGGTCAACAGGACAAAGAATAAACAGAGAGGCATCTGAACTGAACAATATGATAGACCAAATGGATCTCACGGACCTCTACCGAATATTCCACCCTAATACCAAAGAATACATTTTCTACTCAGCACCCCATGGAACATTCTCCAAAATCGACCACATACTGGGACACAGAAAAAACCTCCACAAATACAAAAAGATTGAAATAGTTTCATGCATTCTATCAGATCACAGAGAAATAAAGCTCAATACCGACACCAGGATAAGCCCTCCTATCTACAAGAACATATGGAGACTAAACAACACACTCTTGAATAATGAATGTGTCAAGGAAGAGATAAAGAAAGAAATAAAAGCATTCATGGAACTGAATGACAATGACAATACAACACAACAAAACCTATGGGATACCTTAAAAGCAGTCCTAAGAGGGAAGTTTGTAACCCTGGGTGCCTACATTAGAAAAACAGAAAGAGCACAAGTGAATGATCTAACACTACAGCTAAAAGCACTTGAGAGGCAACAACAGATGAACCCTAAACGCAACAGACAGGAAGAAATAACAAAAATCAGAGCAGAAATCAATGAAATAGAAACAAAGAAAACAATACAAAAAATCAATGAAGCCAAAAGTTGGTTCTTTGAAAGAATAAACAAGATAGACAGACCTCTAGCCCAGTTAACAAAAAGAAAGAAGGAACAACTCCAAATCAATACAATCTGTGATGAAAAGGGAAATATCACAACGGACAAGGAAAAGATCAAGAAAATTATATGGGAATATTACAAGAACCTATATTCTACCAAGTTTGAAAATCTAGAAGAAATGGATGAATATCTGAAATCTTGGGAATCACCAAAGCTTGGCCAAGAGGAGACCAGCAGCTTAAACAGACCCATAACATATGAAGAAATAGAGGATGTAGTAAGAAGCCTCCCAACTAAAAAAAGCCCAGGCCCAGACGGTTTCACAGCAGAATTCTATAAAACATTTCAAAAAGACCTACAACCATTATTTCTGAAACTGTTTAGAAGTATACAATCAGAGGGAACTCTCCCAAATTCCTTCTATGAAGCCAACATCACTCTATTACCAAAACCAGGCAAAGATACAACTAAAAAGGAGAATTATAGACCCATCTCCCTCATGAACACAGATGCCAAAATTCTAAACAGAATACTGGCAAATCGCATACAGACCCACATCAAGAAGATCATCCATCATGACCAAGTTGGATTCATACCAGAGATGCAGGGATGGTTCAACATACGAAAATCAATAAACATCATCAAACACATAAACGGAATCAAAGACAAAAACCACACCATCATCTCAATTGATGCTGAAAAAGCCTTTGACAAAATCCAGCATCCCTTCATGCTTAAAGTCCTAGAAGGAATTGGATTGGAGGGATCATTCCTCAATGTAATCAAAGCCATATACAGGAAACCCACAGCCAATATCATCCTAAATGGGGAAATGACGGAAACATTCCCTTTAAAGGTAGGAACTCGGCAAGGCTGCCCCCTATCACCACTCCTCTTCAATATAGTGCTTGAAACACTTGCTAGAGCAATAAGGCAAGAAAAGGATATTAAAGGAGTACTAATTGGAAAAGAGGAAGTCAAACTATCCCTATTTGCTGATGATATGATTGTTTACTTAAGAGATGCAAAAAACTCCACCAGAAAACTCCTAGAAACGATTAACAGCTTCAGCAAAGTGGCAGGATACAAAATTAACCTTAGAAAATCAATGGCCTTTCTTTACACCAAGAACAAGCAACTGGAGAAAGAATTCAAAGAGACCTTCCCACTCACAATAGCCTCAAAAACAATAAGATACCTAGGAACAAACCTAACCAAAGACACCAAAGACCTCTACAACAAAAATTTTAAACCCTTAAAGAAAGAAATTGAAGAAGACCTCAGAAGATGGAAAAACCTCCCATGCTCATGGATTGGGAAAATTAACATTGTAAAAATGTCCATTTTACCAAAACTCTTGTATAGATTTAATGCAATCCCAATCAAAATCCCCAAGAGTTTCTTCACAGGCTTGGAAACAAAAGTTCTTAAATTCATTTGGAGAAACAAAAGACCCCGAATAGCCAAATCAATCCTGAGTGAAAAGAGCTACACAGGAGGGATCTCTATACCAGATTTTAAACTATACTACAGGGCTATAGTCATAAAAACAGCCTGGTACTGGCACAAAAACAGACCTGTTGACCAATGGAACAAAACCGAAGATCCAAATCTGAGCACATACAATTTCAGCCATCTCATATTTGACAAGGGGGCCAAGAAACCACAATGGAGAAAAGACAGCATCTTCAGCAAGTGGTGTTGGCAAAACTGGATCACCACTTGTAGAAGAATGAAATTAAACCCCTACCTCTCGCCCTGTACAAAAGTCAACTCCAGATGGATTAAAGACCTCAACGTGAAACCCCAAACTCTGAAGGTGATAGAAGAAAAAGTTGGCAGCAGACTACAAGACATAGGCGTAGGAAAAGACTTCCTAAATCAGACAGCAGCTGCACAAGAATTAAGGTCGACAATTGACAAATGGGACCTCATCAAACTCAAAAGCTTCTGTACATCAAAAGAAACAATCAAGGAAGTGAAGAGAAATCCCACAGAGTGGGAGGAAACCTTCACTGCAGATACATCTGACAAAGCATTGATTTCCAGAATATATAAACTACTCAAAAAACAAAGAAAAAAGAAAACAAATGACCCGCTCAATAGATGGAGCAAAGAACTGAACAGAGACTTCACAAGCGAGGAATTAGAGATGTCTGAGAAACACCTCAAGAACTGCTCAACATCACTAATCATTAAGGAAATGCAAATCAAAACCACTCTAAGATATCATCTTACTCCAATAAGACTGGCTAGGATCAAGAAAACAAATGATACCAATTGCTGGAGAGGCTGTGGGTAAAGGGGAACACTCATCCACTGCTGGTGGGAATGTAAACTTGTACAGCCACTATGGAAAGCAGTGTGGAGAACCCTTGGAAGACTTGGAATGAACTCGCCACCTGACCCAGCCATACCACTCCTTGGCATGTACCCACAAGACTCATTCTACCACAGAGATACATGCACAGCCATGTTTATTGCAGCTCTCTTCACAATAGCAAGGAGCTGGAACCAACCTAGATGCCCCTCAACTCACGAGTGGATAGAGAAAATGTGGTACATCTACACAATGGAGTTCTATGCAGTAGTAAAGAAAGATGACATCATGAGCTTTGCAGGTAAATTGCTGGAGGTAGAAGATACCATGTTGAGTGAAGTAACACAGTCCCACAAAAACAAATGACAAATGGTATCCCTCATCTGTGGATGCTAGTGCCAATTACCTAGTTGTAAGTATTTCTTGTGCATGGCCCCTTGAGTTTTGTCCAAGTAGGTGAGAGTCATACATATTGGAAACAACAACAGCAACAACAACAGCAGCAACAACAACAACAACAACAGAAAGGACTGCATCAAAGAACTGACTGAAACAGTGAACTTCTGCTCAAAACAGTCAACTTCCACATGGAGAATTTTGAGAAAGACTGAGAAAGAGATGAAAAGCATGTTTGGCAGAATGCATGAGCTCTGGTGGGGTGGGGGACATGGATCTAGATTTGATTAGTAACATAAACTTGTACAAAAAATATATATAATAAAAAATTAATAAAAATAAGAAAACAACCAAGGCACATTAATGCCCTTGAAGTGGTTTTTGTGGGTGTGAAACAAATGGTGAGAATTTGAATTGTTCTCTTATTATAGTATTGAAATTAAGTCTTAATTCACCAAATCATGTTCATGCCCTGATTTTATAGACTTGTATCTATCAATAAATGTGATAGTTGAAAAAAATAAACAATAAAAAAGAATACAAAGTCAGTTTTCAACTCAACAAAAGATACATGTTTCATACTAGAATCACAAACAACAAAAGAAATCTAAATGACATAATCATAATGAAAAAACAATAACATGAAAAACCCAAATAATATGTCCCCACTAAATGCTATTAGTCCTATACAAGATTCTAAGATAAGGATCCCCTAGAGACAGGCCAAGGCACAGAATTTAAAAGTATATTTATATGTAAGATCAAAGAATTCAATGAATTTAAAGAACACACAAAGAACTAGAAGAGGATAGGTTAAACTTCTGAAAGAATTAACAAGAGAGATAGAAATGAAGAAAACTCAGGCTGAAATGAAGAAGGAAGTTGAACACCCAATAAGCCAACTAAAATGATGGGAGAAAGCTTCAGAAATAGAATGAATAAAATAGAAGACAGAATATCCACTGGATGATAAAGTTGAAGAATTGAACTGCACAAGTAAAGATTATGAAAAACTTTTAAAATCACAGGAATGGAATAGACAAGAAATGTGAGACACCATGAAAAGACCAAATTTACCTATCATAGGCATAGAGGAAGAAGAAAAATCTCAGCAGAATGGTAATGACCATGTGCTCAACAAGATTGTAGAAGAACATTTCCCCAAATTAAGGAAAGATATGCCTATACAAATTCAAAAAGCACACAGGACACTAAATAGACAGAACCAGAAATTCCCCATGCCATATCATAGTAAAAACACTAAGTGTTCAGAACTAATACTGAAAGTTGAAAAATAAAAACAAGTTACATATAAAGGAAAACTCATCAGAATTACACCTGACTCTTCAAGGCAAACTATGAAAGCCAGAAGAGCCTGGCTCAAAGTATAACTGGTTCTAAAGGACTATAAATGCTAACCCAGAATACTTTACCCAGCAAAAATGTCAATTATAGTTGAAGGAGAAAGAAAAATATTCCATGACATGAATTCATGTTCACCAAACCAGTACTTCATATAATACTTGAAGGAATACAAATAGTGGAGGAAAGGAACTTCTGCCCAAATTAATATATGGATTCAATGCAATCCCAATAAAAATCCCCATGATTTTTTCACAGAATTAGAAAAAAGTTCCTAAAATTCATGTGGAAAAACAAAAGACTCTGGATAGCCAAAGCAACCCTGAGCAAAAAGAGTAATGAAGGGGGAATTACTATGCCAGATTTTCATCTCTACTACAGAGCTATAGTTATAAAAACAACATGGTACTGGCACAGAAATAGACCCATGGATCACTGGAATAAAATTGAAGACCCAAACTTGAGTACATACAATTTCAGCCACCTGATATTTGACAAAGCAGCCAAGAACACTCAATGGAGGAAAGGTAGCATCTTCAGCAAATGGTGCTGGCAAAACTGGATCACCATCTGGAGAAGAATGAAATTAAATCTCTACCTTTCACCTTATACAAGAGTCAATTCTAAATGGATTAAAAACCTCAATGTGAAAACTGAAATTCTGAAAATGTTAGAAGAAAACATTGGCAGTAACCTACAAGATATAGGTGTAGGAAAAGACTTTCTAAAACAGATAGCAGTTGTGCAGGAATTAAGGTCAATGATCAACAAGCGGAACCTCATTAAACTAAAAAGTTTCTGTACAGCAAAAAAAAACAATGAAAAAGTGAAGAGAAAACCCACAGAGTGGGAGAAAATCTTCACCAGTGACACATCTGACAGAGGTTTAACATCCAGAGTATATAAATTACCCCCAAAACAAGGACCACGGAAACAAATGACCCAATTAAAAATGGGCTAAAGATCTGAACAGAATCTTCTCAACAAAAGAGATAGAGATGGCTAAGAAACATCTTAAAGAGTGTTCAACATAGTAATTAAGGAAAAGCAAATTAAAACCACCTTAAGATTTCATCTTACACCTGTAATACTGGCTATGATCAAGAAAACAAATGACACCAAATGCTGGAGAGGGTGTGGAGAAAGGTGAACACTCATTCACTGCTGGTGGGATTGCAAACTTGTGAAACCACTATGGAAAGCAGTGTGGAGAACTCTTAAAAGACTGAAAATGAACCTTCCATTTGACACAATTGTACCACTCCTAGGTCTGTACCCAAAGCACTCATCCTATAAGGGACTACTGCTGCTCTTTTCACAATAGTGAAGAGCTGGAAGAAGCTCAGGTGTTCCTCAACTGACTAGTAGGTAATAAAGGTGTGGTACATTCATACAATGGAGTTCTATGCAGCAGGAAAGAAGGATGACATCATGAAATTTGTTGGCAAATGGATGGAACTGGAAGTTGTTTTGCTAAGTGAGATAACACAGTCTTAGAAAAAAAAATGACGTAATGTTACTCCTCATTTGTGGTTCCTAACACCAAATCCTTGTATATAAGTCAAAGTGGGTAACTGGTCAGTAATGATAATATCGCATTAACCATTATCACAATAGATATAGCTTGAAGTGTATGTCTCTATTTTCTTCAGTTCTACGATTTATGAGAAACAACAAATCTCTTAAGTACATTAAGATATACACCAACTGGCTATATAAGTTATGAATGTAAAGTTATATTTTTTTATCTATATACAACTTATGGTTAAACTATGAATTCCTAAGTATGTTCTGAAATTAACCTATAGTTTAATTTCAGACTTTGTAAATTCACAACTAATAGCCTGTACTTTATGCTTTGTTTCATGAGCTTTGTTCAAAGCATAAAGTACAGGCTCTTAGTTGTGAATTTGATGGGAGTGAAGTAACGGTGTGCTGAATAAGGACATGGTATTTTTTGTAATGAAGTATACATAAACAAGGTTATATGGGGATGGCTTTATACAGTGAAAGCAGGAAGTGAGAAATTATTGATAGAAGCTACAGAGTTTTATTTATGAAGAGAATCTAATGTAAAACATGGTAGCCATAATGAACAATTTTGTAGTATATGCTTGAATCATTCTAGGAGAGTCGATTTTAAGTGTTATCACCAAAAGAAAGAAAATGGTAGCAAAGCTATATGGTGATTTATTTATTGATTGATTGATTGATGAAGATTTTTGTGACTGGAGCCCTCAGAGCTTACCTCTGTAATTCTTTGAGGAACAGTGGTCCAATATTTGATAGTATAATGTTTAGAGAAACTTTGGAAGTCATGATTAGCACAAATGACAACTATGTGTATATGGTTTTAATGTTATTATTGATTTAAAAGCATATTCAATCAAACTTGTTTAAAAAAAGAAGAGATAAAGAGGATCACTTCATTCTTATGAAAGGAACGATTAACCAAGAAGAGATTACAATCACAAACATATACACACCAAACTCTAGTGCACCCTCCATAAACACAGACATACCAACACACTTGTAGTAAGGGACTTCAGTACCCCAATGGATCCTTTAGACAGGTCAACCAGACAGAGAATAAGCAGAGAAACATTTGAATTAAACAGAATCATATCAAATGGACCTCTACTGAATATTCCACTCAAGCACCAAAGAATATACTTTCTATTCAGTTCCCCACAGAACTTTCTCCAAAATCAACCAAAATCAACCAAAATAAACCTCAACAAATACAAAATATTGAAATAATTCCATCCATTCTATCAGACCACAATGCAATAAAGCTTAATATCAGCACCAGAAGAGGCTCTAGTAACCAGACAGACTCATGGTGGTTAAAAATACTCTCCTGAATAATGAATGGGTCAAGGAGAAATTAAGAAAGAAATAAAAGCATTACTGGAATTATGGAAAGCAGTATGGAGAACTCTTAAAACACTAAAAATGAACCTACTATTTGACCCAGTCATACCACTCCTGGGTGTATACCTAAAGGATTCATCCTATAGCACAACCATATTTATTGCAGCTCTTTTCACAATAGCAAAGGGCTGGAAACAACCCAAGTGTCCCTCAGCTGATGAGTTGATAATGAAAATATGGTACATTTACACAATGGAGTTTTACTCAGTGATAAAGAAAGATGACATCATAAAATTTGAAGACAAATGTATGGAACAAGAAGCTGTTATGCTAAGTGAGTAACAGAGACTCAGAAGACCAAACAACATATGTTCTTCCTCATTTGTGGATCCTAGCACCAAATCTTTATATGTGAGTATATATCCTGATGTAATGGCAGGAATGTGGAAGATGGAAAGTTACCAGGGAAGTAAAGGAAAAGAGGGAATCTGAGAGGAGAGACTAGTAGGAGATTGGTGCTTATGAAGGGAGAGATGCATAAAATGAGGGTATTTAAATGGGAAGGGAGAGGTGGAGGTAGAGAAAGAAATTTGGAGATAAAGGGAAAGAAGGAGCTTAAGAAAGGTGTGACCACAAGAGACTGGTATTATCAAGGTAGAATCAGGAAAAATGAGAAGACATGGAGGGAAGGCTAGTTAGGGAGGGAGAGAGTGGAGAGATAAATAATGCCTAGCTACTGTAAAATACCTGAGAGAACCATATTAGTCTAACCATCTAACAATAAATTACATATACAACATCTCTGCATTAGTACATGTACATATCTGAAGGCTGCATAACAAGAAACAGTGCCAGAGTATTTTAAGATAAGATTAAATAAGTTTTAAATATCTTACTATTCAATAAAAGCTTATGACATGGCAGAGTTAAGACAAAGGTAATTGCTAACCACAGAAAATGTAAATTCAGGGGTTGGAGAGACAGCTCAGCAGCTAAAAGCATTTACTGTTCTTGCAGAGGACCTAGATCTGTGCCTAGCATCACTTGGCAGTTCATAACCACCTGTAACTCTAGTTCTAGAGATCTGATGCTTTCTTCTGGCCTCTACTGGTTCCTATGTGTGTGCAGCACACAGAAGCTCAGGTAGGTACACACACATAAATAAAGGATAAATTCTTAAAAAATGTAAATTCATAGTTCTATTAATTGTATTGATAAACTCTGGTGTTTTTTTTTTTTTGTTTTTTTTTTTTTTTTTTTTTGGTCTTTTTGTTTTTGGGTCTCCCTGTAGCTCTGGCTGTCCTGGAACTCACTCTGTAGAGCAGTCTGGCAGATTATTATCTTTTTAATCCTATGAGGAAAATGTATTGTAAAAATGCATTTTACCTTTGCTCTTTATTGTTCACTTGTGTTTACATTCTTAGGGTTGTATTTAATCTGCGGTCATTGCAGAAGCATTTTAAAATTACTTCTCTAGTTTTTCAGGTAAAACTAGAAAACACCTCATAACTCTACATAGCTTGTCATACTTTGAGCCTAATATCTACTTAACTGAAGGCAAACAGATAGGTAAGGTGTCACTTTTACTCCCCCCACATTTTGAAGGAACTTTTTCTTTTCAAGACATCTCATATATCACATGTGATGGTGACCATATGCTACCTGAGTGGACAAACCTGGGAATATTTGCCTGAATGCTGAAAGTTACAAAATTGATAAACCTTCATTTCCATTTCTAAAGATAAGCTAGAAAAGAAATATTACTATTTTCTTCGCTCCTCATATAAATTGGTTTGTCTATTTTCTGAGGAGGGGAAGCACCATCTTGACTATCACTATTTTTAATAATATATGATAATATTTAATAATAATTATATTATATTATAATATCTATATTTAATATAATAATCTATCCGTTAAGGTGAATTTTATTTTTATTTCAGAGTACTAAATGTAGAATGAAGACATTGTTCTAGTTGAGAAACCACAGTAGGTCCTCAATGAAATCAGATATTGGTGACTCTGAATGATGTTTAGGTTTAGTTTACATAACTGGTACTCTATAAATTTCATTAAAAACAACTCTTTAGATGGGGTTCAACAATTAATTTCTAATTAAGCTGTTTAGAGAACATGCTAAATCAAATATGCATTTACTGAGCTGTAGTGTTAAACCCATTAGGTAACATCTGTGAGAAATGCTATCAATTTCTTGTGGATTTATATTTTCAGATAAAATAAAACAGCCTAGAATTCAATCTGTTGTCTACAGGATGTTCTAATGAAGACACAGCTACAAATGCCCATTGGTGGTGAGATTACTAATGTAATGGATTTTGGAAAATTTCTTTAAAATAGAGATCAAGTTTCTTTTGGAGAGTGAGAATGTCTGAAACAAATCTTCTGAAATGGCCCATTTTTAGATTGCTAAAGATTTTTTAAAAAATATTTAGGAATCCCTATTCTATATATAATAGAATTAAAATGAATTTCTTTTAAAACTGGGCACAATATATTTCCCACTGAGCAGGTTAGCCTTGGTTTCCCATGACCCAGCAGTAAGTATGAAACTGTCTTTTCTTTTTCCCTCTAAATATTTTGTTCTGTGTAGCTTTTGAAGCATAGTTCTTGGAAGAGGCCAGAATACACTAAATTCTTCTACCACGTTATTTTTGTTGGAAGAATTGATAGCAAAACCATCTTTAGGTTGTAATTTATGAACTTTTAAGATAGGTCTTAACTCTTTAAGTTTATTTATAAAAAAGAGACTAACATTAGGGGGTGTGACTTACTAAGACAGAAGTTTGTTGAACTTTTTGTCCTATCTCTTTTTATGGCACTGTATTAAATCAGCCTGTATATTTGGGAATAGGTACCATAAAGACTCCCATCTGCCAAAGATTCTGGTAATAACACTTTCCTCTTTCCAACCTATGGGTTTTTAAAATTTTGAATGTTCAGTAAATTCTATTCATGTATTACAGCCTCAGACATCAAGCAGATTTTGAATTCTCTCATGGTATGAGGGTTACATCCTTTTATTTTTATTTGTCAAAGTGCCATTCAGCTTTTGTTCCTTTAGCATTAAAAAATGTCTCAAAACCTATTAATACTTCCTATGACCTTCCAACAGATGAAGGTAAGGCAATAAACCTTTTTATCCCAAAAAATCAATTCAAATTATTCTTATGAAAGTACCAAGTGAACTGCTGTGTAACAGGAGCATGTGCTTGGCTTTCTTAAGATGAGGCCTAATGAATGGTTGATGCCAAATATTGATCAGCAGCAAATTTTAGGGGTATCCATGAATCCTCATATTCTGGACATTGTTGGAAATATGGAGAAAATTAAAATCAAGTATTCTTGTTGGAAATATGAAGAAAATTAAAATCAAGTGTCACAGAGGCTTCCTGCCTTTAGGTAATGTTTCTCTGTGCATGTAGCCTATAGTGTATGTGCTTTCAATATTAGTAGCAAGAGGCATGGTCTTCCAAGCATTGCCAACTATCAAAATCATGGTGAATAGGGACAAAACTCAATCATTAAACAACCTCTGATAATAAAACAGAGTTGGATGTAACCTTGAGCTGGTGAGATTTTTCATTTACTATAGCAATTAGAATGAAGACAAAGAAATTGTCTTAAAGGCAGAATTTCAGGCAGTCATAGCATCAACACGTAATAGAGGACATTTCTTTCAATATCTCTACGTACTCCCATATTCCTAGCATAAACAATGTGACTTCATTTCCAGATGACAAAGCCTGAAAGATTTAGTGAAATGGGATCATAGAAGACAATCAGGAAGAGGACTACAGGAAAGGCATCCTTTCTGATCTTGTAGGATTGTAGGAACACAAAAATCAGTTAACAGCGAGACTAGTTGCCTTCCTCTCAGGAGGCTAGGCCAGGGATATTGGCTTCTGTACACTCGTAAGGACTGAAATTTCTTGGGAGAAACATAGTCATCAGCTCAATGTTATAGCTTAGTGTAATATGACTGGGATAGTAAATCGTAGAGAAGGATATATCTATACACACACACACACACACACACACACACACACACACATATATATATAATCAGAAATGAAATTCAAGATCTGAAACTCACATCAATAAAAACTAATGTATGAAATCCCAAATGAGCCTCTAAATGAACAAACACACAAAAGAACAAAAAACAAATTCAAGAACATACCTAAAATTTCTTGTGACAAAGAATTCGAAGGGTTTCCCACATTAGGCTATGCATACAGATAGGGGATAGGTAATCTTTTAATTGCAAGGGTCCATATTGTGGAAGCCAGTATAACGGCCAGGAAGGACAGTTGTATGTGTTGTCAGTGGTGCAGAAATGGAAGTGTCTAGTGAAGGCAATGTTCAGGAAACCACAAAGCACTTCGAGGAAGAGTCAGCCTATATTAACCACCTTATCCAGAAAGCCCTCCCACCAAACAACAAGGGGACCTGCTAGTGTCTGTATCCTCTCCCTTAATCTTATTCCTGTGGGTCTGGGGAAGTTTAAAATCTTGTTTACTAAACTAGTAGAAGAAAAAAAGTAGAGTTGAACTCAGAATGAGAAAAGGGGGTGCTGCCCCTCCTCTTCTATGGCATGTAGCCAACCCCGGCTCAGGCAAGAAGAGAAGATCCAGTACTGATAAAGTCATGGTCTGTGTTTTGATTATCAAGTGAACTAGTATGATTTTCCCAACTAGGATCTAGTTTTTGAGTTGTAATACCTGAAGGGACTGATTGTTTATAAAGAGACTTACACTTATCTATATGGGAGTGGGGGTAGTTCAAAACTATGTTTTGATCATGCTTTGCTTGTTCAGTGTACCAATTTCAGATGTGAAGGTTAATAAAAGTGCTATAAACATCTGTACATCCTGGGTGAGCTCTGGTGAGGCCGAGAGCTGGCGGACTTAGAGTGACAAGGCAGCAGTGTTCTGGAACTAGAAAATGGGAGGACAGTGGGTGTGGTCAAAAACTTTCATTGTGAAACCAGGTGGGATAAACCCATCACCAAAAGGAGCATAATAAACATCATAATAACCTTGGCCTGAGAAGTACAAGACCAGAGCAGCTGCCTTGCAGAAGTGACCTGTGGACTGGACACTGGCAGCTTTTATCCCCTGCTTCCTTCCCCTCCCCTCCCCTCCCCTCCCCTCCCCTCCCCTCTCCTTCCCTTTTTCCCTTCCCTTCCCTCCCCTCTCCTCCCCTTCCCTTCTTCCCTTCCCTTCCCCTCCCTCTCCTCCCCTCCCCTTTCCTTCCCTTTTCATTCCATGCTACTCTGAAGAATGGCTTGAGTGACATTTACAACTTGTTAGAGTCATATAAACGGGAGGAACTGCCTAAAGAGGCAACTTAAATGATTACTTCCAAATGAGGTTTGTACTGGGCTTAGCTTTAGTTTTTCCATGCTAATTGCTGGTTAGCAGTGGTTGCCAAAATGTTAGTCAAGGTGGTGGTTATAGAAAAGGTCAGAACAAGGGAAAGAATGTCATATAGTGTGAGGGAATTCTGCACTGTTTCATGAGGAAGATGGATCTGGTGACCTGTGGGTTATGTCATTTGCTAGTTTTATGGCAATACTGGGTATCTTATGTCATAGTGTTCCTTGCATAAGAGGAAGAACTTTGTATATGTGAGGAAAAAGGGAGAGTGCATTGCATTGGGGTGTAGAGGTCAGAGAATAGCTTGTATCTCAATAAGAAGCTGGAAAAAAGATCCAGCAGTTACCAAGTCTATTTAACTTTTGGCATCTCATATTTTCAAAGAGATGGAGATGGAGAAAGAGAGGGAGAGGGAAAGAAGAAGAATTATTATAGAAGAAATAGATTTCCAGAGCAGCAATAAGGGGATTATTCAACACGTTAATAAATTATTATTTGACACTTCTATTTGTATGCTTTTTTTTTTCTTTTTGGAAAAAAAGAGACTGAAAAAAACTGCAAAGACAGAAAAAAACAAAATGTCCACAATGAAATAAACGAGACCATGAGAATCCTGTATGTGGTATCTTTTTTAAAAGAATCAGGGATTCCAACACAAAATGACTGCCTTGTAGGCAGCATGAACTGCCTGGGAGGTGACAGGAGGGTAGCCTGTCTGCAGGAGTCATGACTAAGGATTCCTTCCAGAAATCAATCACTTTGTGTCACAATCTGATCACATTACAACAGATGGGAAATGGTCCACCTCCTCATGTGTTTATTGGAGTGGGAAATGTAACTCAGGCATGCTATTTAGACCAATTAATGGCTGTAAACATGGCTCTTTTTCTCGTACATTTTGATGGATTTTTTAATTTTTTAGGTTTTTTTTTTTTTTTTTTTTTTGTTGTTTTTACAACCAACCCATATCCCCAGCTGGGTTGGAACTTGATATGTAGACCAGGTTGGCCTTGAACTTGCAGAGATCCATCTGCCTCTTCTTCCAGAGTGTTGGGATTAAAGGTGTGAGCCATTATGCCTGGCTAATTTTTTAGTTTTAACATCGAAGGTTATTTAAGTGGGAAGGTAGGAGAGAGAGAGAGAGAGAGAGAGAGAGAGAGAGAGAGAGAGAGAGAGAGATTTCTTTTATTGGCTTACTAGGATCTTGGATCAGTAGTTCTCCAAACAGCAACTATAAACATCTTGGTTAGTTTGGAGATAATGGAAGGATTGTTACATGACTGCTTGCTGCATCTGAATACAGGATGAAATTTTTACCATTGTCAAAAGGCACTGATTAGAACACAAGAAGAAATTGTAGAATGTAATTATGGATTCAGCCTAGATATTGTACACATATATATTTTAAAGTAATATGTTTATAAAGGAGAGGCCACAGGAGGGAGGACAGTTCATCTCTGCGAAATAAGACCACACATTCGTGTATATTGATGAGTTATTGTATCATTTTTTTTTCACATAAATTTATTTTTATTTTTTTAACCAATCTAGACCCGTGTTCCCGCCCATTCTCCCACCCCGCAAGAGCTCATGCATTCTGCGAAACATGCTTTTCATCTCTTTCTCAGTCTTTCTCAATATTCTCCATGAGGAAGTTAACTGTTTTGAGCAGAAGTTCACTGTTTCAGTCAGTTCTTTGATGCAGTCCTTTCTGTTGTTGTTTCCAATATGCATTACGCCCATCTGCTTTGAACAAAAGCTCAGGGGGCCTACAAAAGAAATACTTACAACTAGGTAATTGGCACTAGCATCCACAGATGAGGGATACCATTCATCATTTGTTTTTCTGGGACTGTGTTACTTCACTCAGCATGATGTCCTCTAGCTCCAGCCATTTTCCTGCAAAGCTCGTGATGTCGTCTTTCTTTGTCGTCTTTCTTTACTGCTGCATAGAACTCCATTGTGTAGATGTACCACATTTTCTCTATCCATTCGTCAGTTGAGGGGCATTTAGGTTGGTTCCAGCTCTTTGCTATTGTGAAGAGAGCTGAAATAAACATGGCCGTGCATGTATCTCTGTGGTGGCGTAAGTCTTGAGGGTACATGCCCAGGAGTGGTATGGCTGGGTCGGGTGGCAAGTTCATTCCAAGTCTTCCAAGGGTTCTCCACACTGCTTTCCATAGTGGCTGTACGAGTTTACATTCCCACCAGCAGTGGATGAGTGTTCCCCTTTCCCCACAACCTCTCCAGCACTTGGTATCATTTGTTTTCTTGATCCTAGCCAGTCTTACTGGAGTAAGATGATATCTTAAAGTGGTTTTGATTTGCATTTCCTTAATGATTAGTGATGTTGAGCAGTTCTTGAGGTGTTTCTCAGACATCTCTAATTCCTCGCTTGTGAAGTCTCTGTTCAGTTCTTTGCTCCATCTATTGAGCGGGTCGTTTGTTTTCTTTTTTCTTTGTTTTTTGAGTAGTTTATATATTCTGGAAATCAATGCTTTGTCAGATGTATCTGCAGTGAAGGTTTCCTCCCACTCTGTGGGATTTCTCTTCACTTCCTTGATTGTTTCTTTTGATGTACAGAAGCTTTTGAGTTTGATGAGGTCCCATTTGTCAATTGTCGACCTTAATTCTTGTGCAGCTGCTGTCTGATTTAGGAAGTCTTTTCCTACGCCTATGTCTTGTAGTCTGCTGCCAACTTTTTCTTCTATCACCTTCAGAGTTTGGGGTTTCACGTTGAGGTCTTTAATCCATCTGGAGTTGACTTTTGTACAGGGTGAGAGGTAGGGGTTTAATTTCATTCTTCTACAAGTGGTGATCCAGTTTTGCCAACACCACTTGCTGAAGATGCTGTCTTTTCTCCATTGTGGTTTCTTGGCCCCCTTGTCAAATATGAGATGGCTGAAATTGTATGTGCTCAGATTTGGATCTTCGGTTTTGTTCCATTGGTCAACAGGTCTGTTTTTGTGCCAGTACCAGGCTGTTTTTATGACTATAGCCCTGTAGTATAGTTTAAAATCTGGTATAGAGATCCCTCCTGTGTAGCTCTTTTCACTCAGGATTGATTTGGCTATTCGGGGTCTTTTGTTTTTCCAAATGAATTTAAGAACTTTTGTTTCCAAGCCTGTGAAGAAACTCTTGGGGATTTTGATTGGGATTGCATTAAATCTATACAAGAGTTTTGGTAAAATGGACATTTTTACAATGTTAATTTTCCCAATCCATGAGCATGGGAGGTTTTTCCATCTTCTGAGGTCTTCTTCAATTTCTTTCTTTAAGGGTTTAAAATTTTTGTTGTAGAGGTCTTTGGTGTCTTTGGTTAGGTTTGTTCCTAGGTATCTTATTGTTTTTGAGGCTATTGTGAGTGGGAAGGTCTCTTTGAATTCTTTCTCCAGTTGCTTGTTCTTGGTGTAAAGAAAGGCCATTGATTTTCTAAGGTTAATTTTGTATCCTGCCACTTTGCTGAAGCTGTTAATCGTTTCTAGGAGTTTTCTGGTGGAGTTTTTTGCATCCCTTAAGTAAACAATCATATCATCAGCAAATAGGGATAGTTTGACTTCCTCTTTTCCAATTAGTACTCCTTTAATATCCTTTTCTTGCCTTATTGCTCTAGCAAGTGTTTCAAGCACTATATTGAAGAGGAGTGGTGATAGGGGGCAGCCTTGCCGAGTTCCTACCTTTAAAGGGAATGTTTCTGTCATTTCCCCATTTAGGATGATATTGGCTGTGGGTTTCCTGTATATGGCTTTGATTACATTGAGGAATGATCCCTCCAATCCAATTCCTTCTAGGACTTTAAGCATGAAGGGATGCTGGATTTTGTCAAAGGCTTTTTCAGCATCAATTGAGATGATGGTGTGGTTTTTGTCTTTGATTCCGTTTATGTGTTTGATGATGTTTATTGATTTTCGTATGTTGAACCATCCCTGCATCTCTGGTATGAATCCAACTTGGTCATGATGGATGATCTTCTTGATGTGGGTCTGTATGCGATTTGCCAGTATTCTGTTTAGAATTTTGGCATCTGTGTTCATGAGGGAGATGGGTCTATAATTCTCCTTTTTAGTTGTATCTTTGCCTGGTTTTGGTAATAGAGTGATGTTGGCTTCATAGAAGGAATTTGGGAGAGTTCCCTCTGATTGTATACTTCTAAACAGTTTCAGAAATAATGGTTGTAGGTCTTTTTGAAATGTTTTATAGAATTCTGCTGTGAAACCGTCTGGGCCTGGGCTTTTTTTAGTTGGGAGGCTTCTTACTACATCCTCTATTTCTTCATATGTTATGGGTCTGTTTAAGCTGCTGGTCTCCTCTTGGCCAAGCTTTGGTGATTCCCAAGATTTCAGATATTCATCCATTTCTTCTAGATTTTCAAACTTGGTAGAATATAGGTTCTTGTAATATTCCCATATAATTTTCTTGATCTTTTCCTTGTCCGTTGTGATATTTCCCTTTTCATCACAGATTGTATTGATTTGGAGTTGTTCCTTCTTTCTTTTTGTTAACTGGGCTAGAGGTCTGTCTATCTTGTTTATTCTTTCAAAGAACCAACTTTTGGCTTCATTGATTTTTTGTATTGTTTTCTTTGTTTCTATTTCATTGATTTCTGCTCTGATTTTTGTTATTTCTTCCTGTCTGTTGCGTTTAGGGTTCATCTGTTGTTGCCTCTCAAGTGCTTTTAGCTGTAGTGTTAGATCATTCACTTGTGCTCTTTCTGTTTTTCTAATGTAGGCACCCAGGGCTATAAATTTCCCTCTTAGGACTGCTTTTAAGGTATCCCATAAGTTTTGTTGTGTTGTATTGTCATTGTCATTCAGTTCCAGGAATGTTTTTATTTCTTTCTTTATCTCTTCCTTGACCCATTCATTATTCAAGAGTGTGTTGTTTAGTCTCCATGTGTTCTTGTAGGCAGGAGGGCTTGTCCTGGTGTTGATGTTGAGCTTCATTGCACTGTGGTCTGACAGGATGCATGAAATTATTTCAATCTTTTTGTATTTGTAGAGGTTTCTTCTGTGTCCCAGGATGTGGTCGATTTTGGAGAATGTTCCGTGGGGTGCTGAGTAGAAAGTGTATTCTCTGGTATTAGGATGGAATGTTCGGTAGAGGTCTATGAGGTCCATTTGGTGTATCATATCGTTCAGTTCAGATGTCTCTCTGTTTATTTTTTGTCCTGTTGACCTATCCAAAGGACTCAGTGGGGTATTGAAATCTCCCACTATGAGTGTGCTGGGGTTAGTCTGTGACTTGTGGTCCTGGAGAATTGTCTTTATAAAGTTTGGTGCACCAGAATTTGGGGCATATATATTCATAATTGTGAAATCTTCTTGGTGGATTGTTCCTTTGATGAAAATGTAATGGCCTTCTTTGTCTCTTCTGATTTCTTTTACTTTGAAGTCTATTTTATCCGATATTAAAATAGCAACACCTGCTTTCTTTTTGGTACCATTTGCTTGGAATATTTTTTTCCATCCCTTCACTTTAAGGTGGTGCCTGTCCTTGAAGGTAAGATGTGTTTCTTGTAGACAGCATATCGATGGATTCTGTTTCCTAATCCAGTCTCCCAGTCTATGTCTTTTGATTGGGGAATTTAGTCCATTAATATTTAAGGTTATGACTGATAGGTTTGTGTTGCTTCCTTTTGCCTTATTATCCATTTGCGGTTTTGGTTTAGGTTTCTACTTCTGCAGTTATGCTTTTATTGATTTCTCTTTCTAGGTGCCTGGGGTTGGTTGCTCCTTTCTTCTGTTCTTTGAATTGCTTCAAGTATTCTCTGAAGGGTTGGTTTTCCGGACATGTATTCTTTCAAGTTGTTTATGTCATGGAAGGTTTTTCTCTCTCCTTCAACTATAATTGACATTTTTGCTGGGTATAGTAACCTGGGTTGGCATCTATTGTCCCTTAACACTGGGAATGCTTTGCTCCAGGTTCTTCTTGCTTTCATAGTTTGCATTGAGAAGTCAGTTGTAATTCTGATAGGTTTCCCCTTATAGGTCACTTGTTGTTTTTCTCTTGTGGCTTTAAGGATTTTGTCTTTGTTTTGGGTGTCTAGCATTTTAACTATGATGTGGCGTGGAGAATTTCTTTTCTGATCTTGTCTGTTTGGAGTTCTATGTGCTTCTTGTATTGGTATTGGTTTGTCCTTTTTTAGTTTGGGGAAGTTTTCATCTATTATTCTGTTGAAGATCTGATCAATACCATTCTCTTGGGATTCTTCTCCTTCCTCTATTCCTATGATGCGGAGGTTTGATCTTTTCATAGTGTCCCACAGCTCCTGGTTGTTCCATTTTTGTGTATTTTTAAATTTTTCATAATCTTTCCTTGAGGTTTTTAGTTGTTCTGTGTTATCCTCCAGGTCTGATATTCTTTGTTCTGCTTCCTCCATTCTGCTTCTGAGGCTTTTTTCATTCCTTTCCTCTTGAATGGATGAGTGTTTGATTTCCTTTTTCATTTCCTCTTCTGATTTCTTTAGTGTTTCTATTTCTTTTTGGAGCTTCTCGATCTCTTTTTGTAGCTCTTTTGTTTGCTGGTTGGTTTCTTTTTCTTTTTCAGCATGGGATCTTTTCAGTGTTTCTACTTCCTTCCGGAGCTTGTCATTCTCTCTCTCTCTAGGTCCTTCTTGAGTTCCTCATTCTCTTTTCTTAGTTCTTTAATTTGTTCTTTATGATCTTGTAGTTCTTTAAATATGTTCCCAATTGTGTTTCTGATGTCTGTGTCCTGGGGCATCCCCAGAGGGATCCCACTGCAGGAGTCTTCCATAGGGTTGGTAAAGCTTGGCACGGGAGTATCCTGCCCCTTTCCAGTGTTGTCTCTTCTTCGTGATCCTGGCATATGGGCTTCTCCTTGCCTGTATTCCAATGTGAGTCCTAAATGCCTCTTCACTGTGTTGAAGGCTTGCTTTGCTTGCCTCCTTCAGATGCCTCTTCGTAATCCCAGTTGGTGGGGGGGGGGACTCTTCAGCCTGCTGGCCTCAGGAGATCTCAGATCCAATTTATTGTATCTTTGTATTGAGAGAACACTCTAAGTTATTTTAAGAAAAATTTCTTCAGCATATTAATGGCCATAGTATATATTTTTTGGGGGGGTCCTCTAATTGTAAGGTTTATATTAACATTTAACATATCAAATTATTTATGTTTTATTATAAGGATAACATGATAGTTCTTGAGCTAAGCATGAGCATACACAGCTCTGAATCTTATCAAAAGAACTGTGGAGGGATTTTATTCTAGTCAGCCACAGAAAACAGCCCCCTAAAGTACAAACACATTGGACAGTGAGAACTTTGATAGGTACTGGAAACGCCTCAGAAGCAAGGCCTTTATTTGACCTACTCCTGCCCTCTTTTATGGATTGATTGATTGAAATAAGTTCTTTCTATCTTGCCTATGCTGGCCTCAAATTCGTGATCTTCCCATATCAGCCTATGCTTGGACCACAGGGGAGAATTGCCACACCCAGCTTATACTCTGTGTACCACTTCTTTTATTCTCCAGAGCAAGTGCTGGAAACTAGAATGTCTGGAATACAAAAGAAGTCAGACCAACTAGACTTCTCCAAATCCAGCCATAGAAACCCAGAAACATCACTCTAACATTCTCCACCCTTCTGGTTAAGAGCTGGCCATAAAGAAATGCTCTGTCCTGCTGTGACATGAGGTCACACGCTCCTCCTTCCAGATAAGGTCCTATCCTACACCTGGGAGAAGGGAAGGATGTACACAAAGGGAGAACCTAAACAGCCACAGCTTGCTGGTTCTGCCTACTCAGTCTGGGTTGGCAGTGTGGTTTTTCTGGGCACTGAAAACATCTTTCCAGCCTCATCTGGCTTGAAATGTTTCTACCGAATAATCAGGTGTTATTCCTGTGGGCCTGCTTTTTTTTTGGTCTTTTTGAGACAGGGTCTCCCTGTAGGTCTGGCTGTCCTGGAACTCACTCTGTAGACCAGGCTGGCCTTGAACTCACAAAGATCCACCTGCCTCTGCCTCCCAAGTGCTAGGATTAAAGGCATGCGCCACCACGCCCAGCTGGGCCTGCCTTTACAGTTGACTTGAATCTTCTCCTGTAGCTTCCAATGCATTGTTCTGTGATGTCAGTATTTTAACTAATATGTTGTGGGGATTTCTTTGCTCATCCAGTTTGGAGTTCTGTAATCTTTTTGAACCTGGGTCAGCATCTCTTTCTTTAGGTTTAGGAGAATTTCTTCTATGATTTTATTAAAAATATTTTCCATGCCTTTGGAGTGATAGTCTCTCCATCTTCTAAGCCCATAACTCAAAGGTTTAGTGTCTCATGGTGTGCTAAAGCTCTCCTGAATTCTGTTCATAGATTTTAGAAAAGTGCTTGGGCTGGAGAGATGGCCTAGCGGTTAAGAGCACTGACTGCTCTTGCAGAGGACCCAAGTTCGATACCCAGCACCCACATGGCTGCTGAGAACCGTCTGTAACTCCAATTCTAGGAGAACTCCAGTTCCATGGGAATCTGACCCCCTCTTCTGACCTCCGTGGCATTGCACAACAGGGGTGCACAGACCTACATGCAGACAGTACATTCATACACATAAAAAAATAAAAATTTAAAAACTTAAAAAAATTTTAAAAAGTGCCACTGACTTACTAAAGAGTCCATTTCCTCTACCATTGCCTCCCAGCCCTTAAACTCTGTTTTCTACATGTTCCACTCTGCTGCTGGACCTTTCTTCTGAACTTTTTCTTTTGTTTAGTGAGTTTTCCATTTCTAGCATAATTTCAGTTTGGCCTTTCTTCAGAAATTATTGAATTCTATTTCATATCTTGGAATGACTTCCTTCCTTCAGGTCTGTTTTTATTTTCTTCTACTGCACTCATATCTTCTTTGAGTTGTTTGAACATAGTTATAAACATTGCTTTCAATTTTCCTCTTGAAGTTCTACATCTTTCCCATTGGGACTAATAATTTTGGAGAAGACACATGATCTTGATTTTTCAAGTTGTTTTTGTTTCCACACTGGGACTTGCTCATCTGGAGCTTATCTGCTGGTTGGGTTGTTTTTTTCTTGTTTGTTGTTATTTATGGAATATAAAATTTGCCTGTACTTGCAGATGATTTGATAGTTATTCTAGAAAATGCAGGGGCACTGGCCTCTGCAATCAAACAGGCTGAAGAGGGTACGGTGCAGGGTTGCTCCTAGAACACCCTGTGGACCACATCTGGGGGTGATAATCTGTTTATCAAAAGCAGTAAGCAACTTATATAATCTTTTTTTTTTTTTTTTTTGGTCTTTTTGAGACAGGGGCTCCCTGTAGCCCCAGCTGTCCTGGAACTCACTCTGTAGACCAGACTGGCCTTGAACTCACAAAGATCTGCCTGCCTCTGCCTCCCAAGAGCTAGGATTAAAGGCATGCGCCACCATGCCTGGCGCAATTTAATCTTATCCTCTGGTTCAGCTCAGGGCCCCAGCCTGGGTCCACAGCATCTACCACCATAAATTGTGTTACTCCCTGTACCTAGGGGCCTTATCCGGGGTCAGCTGAGCTTCCTCCCTGGATCTGTACCTGGTGCTGCAAGTTGTGGGACATCTAGTGGAAGTTTTTATGCATCCTCAATGATGAAAAATCTTCACATGATATATTATCATCTTTTACAGTTTCCTTATTTATTAGTGCCAGGTGTTACCTAGAGTACTGTCCATTCTTTTCTTTTTTTTAAGGAACAATTACAGACCTATTGGTGTGTAATTTAACAAATTGCATTCACAACACAAGCTATGTCTTTGTGTTGAATTGCAAATTTGCTTCATTATGCTAATGTCTCTGAAGAAACAAACAAGATTTAAACAGAGCTACTCCATAAGTGTGTGCTGTCACCTTGTAGAAACATGTTTTCTTAGCACCATGAAACTGCAAGTTTAACATCATAGCCAATAATCAGTTCATTTTTAATTTGTTGATAAAACTGTATTATAAACAAAATTGATCTGATATCTCTGTTATTTATACTTTTATCTTTTGTACCTAAATTATTATGACAACCTGGGGTTATTAATAATAACCTCTAAGTGTCATCCTTTTTAAAAAATATTTATTTTTTATGTGTATGAATGTACTGTCTGCATGTAGGTTTTGTACATGTTGCATGTAGGTTTTGCACCTGTGTCATGCAATGCCTCGGAGGTCAGAAGAGGGTGTCAGATTCCCCTGGAACTGGAGTTAAAGATGGTTCTCAGCTGCCATCGGGTGCTGGGGATTGGACCTGGGTCCTCTGCAAGAGCGGTTGGTGCTCTTAACTGCTAGGCAATCTCTCCAGCCCAGTAATAACCTCTTGACTACTTATGTAACAATTACTTTAGTGAGGGGAAAAAAGAAGCAGAATTCTAATTCTCTTTATAAATTGCACTATACTTTTCATAGATATTTTAGATTTTCTTTTTTTGATATTTTAGATTTTCTATAAGCATCCTTTCAGATGAAATAATCTGTTCTTACATATGATGGCAGTGATGGTGATGGCATGAATTCTCCTGGCATTTAGAATAATTATTGAGTAAAATCGTGCCTCTGTACTTGCATACTTAATTATTACCCAATCCAGGGTAGCAATAACTCTTTAAAATCTTAAAATACTATAATAACAGTAAATTAGTATTAATTAAACATTTCAAGTACACTGGGAACATTTTTATGGCCTGACATTTATTATTATTTAACTTTCACTAACACCATTTTAGATAGACACTATTATTCTTGTTTCTATTTTAAAATAACAGATTCAGTTTCCAAGTGTCGTGCAGTAAGTGGCAGTGCTGGATTTCAAAACCCAATCTGACACAAGAATGCAAATGTGTGTATGTATATTGAAATAAAGTAAAAAGATTTTGTGACATCTTAGCTCAAATAAAAATCTATGGATACCATGGTTAACAGATTTTGCTTCCTTTCGGCAGTGGGCATCTTTGTTAGTAACAGATAGATGCCTCCCTTAGCTGGAAGTGGTAGATGTGTTATCAAATTTATAGAATGAACGGAAATGGCCTAGTTCTTTGGTTTCTCCCTCTTCATCAAAACACTGGAATTCTCATTTGTTTTAAAATGTTATTTTAGAATCAAGATGCATATTTTATGTTTCATTTCCATTTGTGCTAGCTTTCTTCTGTGTTCCCTTCATAGGTCACATGCTTGCTATTCCCTTTTGCAAAGGGAATCTTCACCAAAAAAATCAGAAATATATTCCTCACACCAATGTTAGCAGTATGTTCAAGTATACTATTCAGAGGGTCAAGACCATTTTGATAAATTAAAAACATGCATTAACCTTCCATGATTGCTATCCTATTTATTTAACCCTTTGCAGTGAAGCCAGTTTGACTATTTGAAGGCTTATTCTCAGCCTTTGACAGGCTATTTTTACCATCTACAGATGTACTGTGTACTATGTAATTTTCAGACAGACATTACACCATTGACATCTAGTTTAAGCAACAATATTTCAAGTAACATCTGCAGATCATTTGATTTTCGGCCTTATAGCTTTATTTTGATAAGACCTAGATAAAAGAAGGTGCAGGCTCTACTGACTATCAGCACCATGTTTCTACTGCAGTTCTTCCTAAGCTTAGCATGATACCTTCAAGGGACTTCTGGAAGATTAGAGATAGCATATCAATTAACATCTCTTGAGAAGCACTTTCTGATATTTTGGAGGTAAGTTGGTGATCGAATTACTTACTTGGTAATTTCATTCACTGAGTCTGTTTGCATGGGACAAGGCAGCCTGTTATGGCCCAAGTTGCTGTAGAGAAAGCTGCTCCCCTCAAGGTGTCAGAGGAGGAAATGGGGGAGGGTGGGCTCCTATTATCCCTTAAGGTCCCACATCCATGATCTAACTTACTTCTACTAGGCCCAACCTCCTGCTTTTCCCAGTAGTGCCAGTGGCTGGAATTCAACACTCAGCCTTTTAGGACATTGGGTATCTGAGCTATAGCAGTGCTGCCTCTGCTTTGAAGAAAAATGGTGCTGAGGAAGCTTGTGCTCAGAAGTGGCTCAGGAGACATGCTTGCTCTCCTCTGTTAGTCCCCATGTCATCATCATCCCCATCAGGCAAACGTATTGCATCATTTAATTTTTTTGTCTTTTTGTTTTTTTTCTGAGACAGGGTCTCCCTGCCCACCCAGCTGTCCTGGAACTCGCTCTGTAGACCAGGCTGGCCTTGAACTCACAGAGATCCGAAAAGCATGCTCCACCGCACCCCATAGATTGCATCATTTAAGTACAGCAGACCTTTGAAGCAGGAGACAGAGAAGGGGGGTATTTTATTTGCACTGTAAATGATTTTAATGACTTTCTATTCTAGTTAGTTCCCTCTTGTTTTTTGTTTGTTTATTTGTTTTTGTTTGCTTGTTTATTTGATTGAGACAGGGTTTCCTTGTAGCCCCAGCTGGCCTGGAATTCCCTATGTAAATAAACTATGCTGCCAATTTCACCAAGATCTGCCTGCCTCTTCCTCCCTAGTGCTGGGATTAAAGGTGTGTGCCATCCCTCCTTGCAGCCTATTCACTTCTTAATATCTGGCTCGGGTTGTGACTCACTCCCTTTTCCTTTATGGCTCATTAGATATCTTGGAGGCCAATTTTAAGTATAACTCTATCAGGCATGATGTAGGTAGTCTTTCATTCGGACTGCTATTTTACTATTTGTATCATGACAACATGTCTTCTAGGAGCATGGAGTGCAGTGGCACATTTTGTGTATTTTTACTTGCTTTCTAATTACTGCTCAATATAAGTTCATTTTAGCAGCCTTTTAATGTTTTGAAACTTTAATTCTTGCTTTGTCTTCCAGGTCTTCAAATGAAATCAGCAGCACCAATAACAACTCATTTGGATCTAAAACTAACAGACAAAACTTATGGTCAGTCAAAAGATACCTCCTGTCCTTAGTGCCCTCCTAATACTTGATATTGTTTGTCACAAACTAGTTATTTTCTTCATATCAAACTGAATATGAAGGGTAGAGGTTTATGAGCCCTGTGGTAAAGCTCTTATTTAACATTTTTCTTTTTGAGACAGGGTTTCCCTATAGCCCCAACTGGCCTGGGACCAATCCCCTATTGGCCTGCCTCTATCCCCAGAGTGTTGGGATTAAAGGCATATGCCACCACACCGGGCTCTTACTTCACACGTGCAAGGCCCTCCGTTCCAACCTCAGTTCCTCCAAACAAACAAAATGAAAACACTAGAGTGAACTGAATCTGCTGTATAATTATTAGCAGAAGGTCTGGAAGTCTGTTACTCTAAAACCAAGGCTGTAGTTTGTGATAATTGTTCCTATAATTGACAGCTAGTCTTTCCCTATCCTGGGTTCCACTCTGGGGGACTCAGCCAACTTTAGATAGAAAACATTTGGAGAGGAGAGAGGAAATTGCATATGCTTACCGTGCATAGACTTTTTCTTGTTATTATTCCTTGAACAACGCAATAACTATTACATATTATTTCAATTGCACTAAGTATTACATGTAGGGATGACCTAGTGATGCTTCTAAAGTATGTGGGAGTATGTGTATGGGCTATATGTGATTTTCAAACCATTTTATAGAAAAGACTTGAACATTTGCAGACGGAGTTTGGAAGGCAGAGCTCTAGAACCAGCTCTAGAACTTAGAGAAGAGGACCACATTCAAAAAACTCATCTCTATAGCAACTCACTTCATCTAGTTGTTTAGGCATGTGTTTGCCACTGCTTATTTTAGATGAAACAATAATCGGTTGCATTGCTTAACAAGGTGTTTTAAGTCCATAGCATGAAGAATAAAGTTATATAAGAACCAATTTCATCATTAGAACAGCATCACTTGTCAGTTGGGCATCTACTATCTCCAGGGGAATGCGTTCTATGACTCTTGTCCACTCTCGGGCTGAAGGTGACTGAATACCAGTGCCATCAGGGTTTGTAGACTGTGCTTTGCCAAAATAGGGGATGTATAGGGTCCTGAATGCAAAGAGGATTTATGTGGTAAGAGAGTTTAGGATAAATTAATTCATATAAGTCATCATTGTTTCCTTTCTAGGCTTCAATAACCTTTTGTCTTGTCTTGTTTTGTTCTTTTGAGAAGGGGTCTCCCTGTAGCCCCAGATGGCCTGGAACTCACTATGTAGAGCAGGCTGGACTTGAACTGATAAAGATCCGCCTGCCTCAGCCTCCCGAGTGTTGGAATCAATGGTGTGTGCCACCATGCCTGGCTTAGTCTTCATAATCTCATCTACTCATTCCTCTTTTGCTTGTTCAAGTCCTTATACATTTAATTCTAAGACCATCAATTTCCTAATGAAAACTCCTCAGTGGTGTTGTACCACTACCGGCCCAGGCCACCTTGGCTCTCGTATGTCCACAGTCTCATGAACACCATGTTCTTGTTGCTTATCCTTGGATCAGAAGACACTCAAGCTTCTGACTGGATCAGGGCTGCTGTAATTAATAGCATGCTTATGTTGGAACAGACAAATATATAGATATAAGTATAGTTTGGAAGTAGTACAAATGTCATTTGGAGTGACTCAAATGGGTTTGAACAGTCCTGAGATTACTACCTTCCCAAGAAATCCAATGATAAGGTTGTTGGTAAATTCAAGGTCCAAGTTGTCAGGATTCTGGGTGTGCTTCTGTTATTTTCTGTTTTTCCCCTGCCCTGTAGCATAGTTGTTCTTAGATGACAAGGATAAAAACTGTCTGTGCTGGTACAGCATCCAAACACAGCAATACCTGAAGAGTGAAGAGAGAATCTCTTTCTACAAGTCTTAGAATGGGTACAGGAAGGGCTGGGAGAAGTAGCTTAGTGGTAGAGCACTTCTAGAAAATGCAAAGCCCCAAGTTTAATCCCTAACCTGCCATGGGCTCCCGATCCTTATGGCTTTCGTCCCGTGTGGAGGTGTATCACGGTTCTATAAACCAGTCCCAGGCAGGAAAACAGAACCATCATGATTGACTACAGCCAAGCAAGTTTCAGCCTTCTGGCTTGTGGTGGCCCAGCTTCTCCTGAATCACATGGACTTATGAAGAAGGGTGGATAATTGAACAATATAATTATTTATGGAAGGAGGAATGAGGGAATGGATATGGGTAGAGAGCCAACAGTGTCTACTGTATAGTAGGTCAAATATATACATGTGTTTTAAAAAAATAATTCTTATTTATGGAGGTAATAAGATCTAGGCCATATAGTTGATGTAGGAGGATGAAATATGGTTATAAATGAGAGTGTTAAAGTTAATAATAAATTACCTCACTGTCAAGCCAATTATGCACTACCTATGCTGGTGTGTAGCAATGATGAAAGTTTCTTTTTCTGTGAAGATAAAAGGCAGAGGAAGCTATCAAACAGCAAAGGACTTCATGAACAGTGGCATGCTTAAGGATGACATACAGATGTATATGTTCATACGTAGCTAGTAGACCCTTCAGTGCTTTGTAGAAAGGATGGATGGGAGCTAGATCCCTTTCCAGAAAGATCTTTTAAAAAATAATTTCATGAGTTTGAGTGTCTTGCCTGAATTGTAAGTGCACCTGTATCATGAAATGCCTGAAGAGGCCCTGGAACTGGAGTTAAAAATAGTTGTTAGAGCCGGGCGTGGTGGCGCGCGCCTTTAATCCTAGCACTTGGGAGGCAGAGGCAGGCGGATCTTTGTGAGTTCAAGGCCAGCCTGGTCTACAGAGTGAGTTCCAGATCAGCTGTGGGATCCTAAGGAGACATGTCTGTAAAGTACCAAAAAAAAAAAAAAAAAAAAAAAAAAAGAAATAGTTGTAGGTACCAGGTGGGGGCTGGGAACCAAACCCAGGTCCTCTGCAAGAGCAGCCAGTGCTCTTAACTGCTGAGTCAGCTCTCCAGCCCCTTTTCAGATAACTCTTCCCTATTAGTGGGAGTGATTCTCCAAACAAGATATCTTCACTATCTGTGCCTTAAGGAGAACGCCTACAGATGAAACAGTTGGAAAAAGTTTCAATGTAATTTTAAATAAAGTAGGTAAAGGTAGATAAAAAACAGAGAAAACAGAAATGCATGTAACAGTTTTATATAAATCAGTTCTATGCAGTGGTAAAGAAAGATGACATGATGAAATTTGCGGGTAAATGGATGGAACTAGAAGACATTATGCTGAGTGAAGTAACACAGTGCCAGAAAAACAAAAGACCAATGGTATCCCTCATCTGTGAATGCTAGTGCCAATTACCTAGTTGTACGAAACTGAGCAACGTTAATGTTATATTCCTCATGATCTAAAGATAACTGTGCTCTTGCATTGTGAATCCCTTAAACAGGTTCTAGAGCTGACCTAACATTTATTTTCAGTCTTTGGGTTTTCGGTACATGATGGAGGGTATGTGTGCATCTTTTAGAGTAATATGGGATTAATATGAAAAGGTGTGAATCAAGAAATATGATATGGAAATAACATACAGTTTGTTTCCAAAGGATACAGTTTTAATATAGGTGCAATGTAATAGGCTGGTGCAACTTAGCCTTTCTGGGTGCTTAACGACCATACTTAATGCCCATACCAATTTGGCCGAGGGACCAAAGGGATAACTTTGTTCCTTGCCCTCAGAGGTCAACCAAGTCTTAGGGGACTATGCATGGGGGCATCTCTTGAAATGTCCTGCAAATGTGGGTCACCAGTCTTCCTGTTCAGGGGGGTCTTAGAGAGCCACTAATGGGACTTCAGCCAGTGTCTAGTCTATAAAGAGGAAAGTCTGCTCATGCTTCAGAAAAGGAAGCCTGGTCTAGCAAGACCTGATTTTTGTCCTGAGTGGATGGAACTGGTAAATGATAAGCTGAAAGGAGCAAGGCACTCCCCTCCCCCCCAAAAAGACCCGAGAGACCCCTGAGAACCAGATCCTCAACTGACCTTGAGAAAACAAAAACCTTGTTTAATCTGGGCTAACTGCATGGTGTTAAGCATCAAAAGGAAAGTACAACCAGATATAAATAATCAGTAAGACTAGAGAAACTGTCCTGCAGACACAGAACTTGAGATCTTAGTAAAGAGACAAAAAGAAAAAAGGGAGAGTACTGTTGTTTGGTCTGTCTTCAATTCTTACTGGCAAGCCCATCTATTCTGTGGCTGCCACTGCTTTTGGCACTCCTCAAAGACATGAGACACAGCTTTGTAACTTCCCAATATGGACTGAGGACTCATGTCTCTCCAAGAATCCTCCAAACCTTCAATGCCAGATGGGGACTACTGAGATACCCAGCTTGTGGACTAAACAGCTAAGGGGATGTCAGCCTCGTCAGAATATAGACTGCCATTGTTGGACTACTTGTCCTGTATCATGGAGGCCAGTACAGGGGGATTGCGACAGGATGCATGCTTACTGGACTTCATTTGGGGGACCATGGGAGAGAAAGACCCCTATGTGGAGAAAAAGTGCAGGATTGACAATTGTTTGGGATTGCCAAGGAGAAACTTTTGAGCACTTTATGTATATATATAACTATGTTCATATGTATGTATATATACTGTAGCAATACAAGTTGGAGAGAAAAAAAAAAAAAAAAAAAAAAAAAAAAAAACAACCTCTGGAAAGACTTAGAAAAAGATACAGGACATGTATGGCAGAGTGCAGGGACTCCAGTGGTGTGGGGGGCATGGAAAGGGAAGCGATTCTAGATTCAATTGAGAAATGATGTATGACCTATGGAAAAAATTTAATAATAAAATTATTTATATAAAAAATGACAGGCAGTAGAATCAGCACTGTGGACAGCAACACTCTTTTCTTGGCATCCTTCCAAGAGGGCATCTGTATTAGTCACTTTTCTGTTGCTGTGATAAATTCACCATGACCAAGGGAACTTGAAAAAGGAAGAGTTTATTTGAGCTTATGATTGACGGTTCCAGGGAATCAGAGTCCATTGTGGTGGGAAGTATGTTGGACAGGGCTGGATTTAGAAAGCCAAGGGTCACATCTCGCAATGAGCACAGGAAGGAGAGAGAGAGAGAGAGAGAGAGAGAGAGAGAGAGAGAGAGAGAGAGAGAGAACACCACAAGGCTTGTTAAACTCACTAAGCCTGCCCCCAATAACGTACTTCCTCCAGCACAGCCACACCTTCTAAAACCTCCAAGAACAGTGCCACCAACTGGAGACAAAATGTCTGAATACTTAAAGCCTATGGGGGGCGGGGGACACTCTCATTCAAACCACCACAGCATCTTTCTTTGTTCTTAGTAGTTTATCTTCATTCTGTTTGCCCTCAACAGAACCCCACTGCCAACAAGAGACCTGTCAGAGTTGATCATACTAAACAGTCCAGTACTGATAGGACTCACTGAAAAATCTTTTCCTAGGCTACTTTGTATATTTGTTAGAAGCAAAGCCTTCCTAAACAGAAGGTGTGAAGTTAAGGTTTAACTGCAGGCTAATAAAACAGGGCAGGACAAGGGCAGGAGGAGTTTCAAGGATCCATAGACCTTCCATAAGTCTGTGACCTCATCTCAGGGAAGTAAATCCAGAATAATGTCAAGAGGAGAAATAGAGAGCAGAAAATGTGTTCTGCCTGCAGTGCCCAGTACTGTGACTAGAATGTGTTCCCTCTGCAGTGCCCAGTACTGTGACTAGAATGTGTTCCCTCTGCAGTGCCCAGTACTGTGACTAGAATGTGTTCCCTCTGCAGTGCCCAGTACTGTGACTAGAATGTGTTCCCTCTGCAGTGCCCAGTACTGTGACTAGAATGTGTTCCAGCTGCAGTGCCCAGTACTGTCAGTAGAATGTGTTCTCCCTGCAGTGCCCAGTACTGTCACTAGAATGTGTTCTCCCTGCAGTGCCCAATACTGTCACTAGAATGTGTTCTCCCTGCAGTGCCCAGTACTGTCACTAGAATGTGGTCCCTCTGCAGTGCCCAGTACTGTCACTAGAATGTGTTCTCCCTGCAGTGCCCAGTATTGTCACTAGAATGTGTTCTCTCTGCAGTGCCCAGTACTGTCACTAGAGTGTGTTCTGGCTGCAGTGCCCAGTACTGTCACTAGAATGTGTTCTCCCTGCAGCACCCAGTACTCAACTATCTTTACTGAGATAATGATTCTCATCCCATACAATTCCATTTTCAGTGTATTCACTAATTTTGAAACATTTTCATCCATTTTTCTCAACCATATACTTATTAAAAGCCATTTTCTATGTGTCTTCCCTGCCCCCTGGCTACTAATCTACTCAGTCTGCAATGTTTTACCCATTCTGACCACTCATGCAAAATGTGATCTTTTGTGCCACAGTGTTTTCAAAATTCACCCACATCATAGCACGAATTGGTATTTCATTGCTCTTTATTGCCCATTAGGATATCATTGTAGATATGGATATTACTCATTTTTAAAAAAATAAGTGGTAAGTTAATTCTAGATCCAGTTAAGGGATTCACATTATAACAGCACAGTTGTTTTCAGAGAGAAATAAATGCAACATTAACATTGCTCAACTTGCCTTTCACCTAGGGATTTGGTGCTAGCATCCATAAATGAAGGATACCATTGGTTGTTTATTTTGCTCAGACTGTGTTACTTCACGTAGCATGATGGCTTCAAGTTCCATCCATTTACCTGCAAAGTTCATGATGTCATTTTTCTTTACTGCTGCATTGAACTCCACTGTGCAGATGTACCACATTTTCTCTATGCACAGGTCAGTTGAGGGACACTTGGGTTGCTTCCAGCTCTTTGCTATTGTGAAGAGAACTGTCTGGAGCAGCACCGGACTTCTCCAGGTGATCCTAGCAAGTTCGGAACCTGAGCCCCCAACACACGACCTCACTATGGCACCTGAGCCAGACCCAGACTGGATATTACTCATTTTGATTATTTGTTTATCAGTCGATGGACATGCAGATGTTTCTCATTTTTGAAGTATAGAATTCTGCTGTAAACATATGTGTACAAATTTTGGTGTGGACATGGACTCATCTCTCCTGGATCCAATTTTACTTACTTACTTAGTAAAATTGGATTGCATGAGAACTGTTTAACTTTCAGAGGAGCTGTTAGACCTTGTTAAAGTGACTGTACCAGGCACTGTCATAACAGGTGAGTTGGTGTTTCAATTTCTCTGCAACACTGCCAATACATTGTTTCATCTGTGTTTTTGAATATACCCATCCTAATGAGTGTGAATGGACACATACATTGTATCACAGTTTTAATTTTTCCTTCACCCTGGTTCTCCTTTTTCCTTCCTCCCTCTTTTCCCTCCTTTCTTCTTTTTTAAACATACTACTACTACTACTACTACTACTACTACTACTCCTCTGTGTGTGTGTGTGTGTGTGTGTGTGTGTGTGTGTGTGTATGTGTGTGTGTGTGCCATAGCAAGCATGTGGAGGTCAGAAGCAAACTTGTCTGTTGGAGTCATTTCTCTCCTTTTACCATGTGGACCCTGGGGATCTAACTCAGGTTGTCAGGCACCTTTACCCTTTAAAGCATGTTTTTCTCCCTCCCTCCCTCCCTCCCTCCCTCCCTCCCTCCCTCCCTCCCTCCCTCCCTCCCTCCCTCCCTTCCTTCCTTCCTTCCTTCCTTCCTTCCTTCCTCTCTTTCTTTTCTTCTTTCCCTTCCTTTCTATCTCCATGTCCCCTTCTGTAAGGTGAGCAGTACTATGAGAGGAATGGACTTTTGACCTGAAGGTTCTCTCACACCCAAGAGCTCCTTCTCTTTAGGGGAGGAGTCAGAGATCCAGCAACAACTCTAGCTTACACAGAGGGAGGGTTAAGAGCAAAGCCAAGAGTTGGGGAGTGATGCTCTTGCTGAATCTACTCTAGGAACTCTGGGAAGCTGCTGGCACAATGTTGGGGGAGCAGCCAGGGGCATATAAAAGTCCACCATGTGGGGGCTGGCGCTCTGTCACCATTTTGCCATCATGGGTAGAGGTCACTGAGTTCATTCTGGACTCTGGATGCCCATGTGGAGAAGGGAATCACTGTACGTGCCATTTCACTTCTTAGGCAAGCCTGAGTAAATTCGCTAATCTCCCTGAAACTATGATTGGAGAGTCTGTTCTTTGACTTGCCTGGTAACTGGGTAGCTTTCCCTCTCCCTTCCCTTCTCCCTTGCCCTGCCCTACCCTTCCTTGTTCCTGGTTCTCCCTTCCCTTTGCTACTGAAGAATAAATGATCAAAGCCCTGTGTACTTTCCTCATTGCCAGGCAGCCCTAGCGCCCAGAATATTACAATTTAAACAGAAGAAGAGTGTTGCTACTTATGAGCCACCTCTCTTCTGCAGCACAGTCCTTTGAAGAAGTCAGAACAGATACTCAGGGAATAGAAAAGGGAAACTTTAGACTGCTTGAATTTCATACCAAAGTTGTCAGTGTTATTGATCCAACTTACATGTAGCAGCTGCTAAAGTGTTTATCTTGGTTTACTCCTAATGTCTCCATGTTTGCTACACTGTAGGCATACAATCAAGATGGCTTAAACCCAACCTAAGTTTTCCGATGTGTAATTTAAGAATATAGACTAATGTGTCCTTCTAATAATAACAACCATTTTCAAGGGATGAGAGGAAAAAGTCCCCAAGGTAGAAGTTTATTACTGACTCAAAAACAAGAATCCTGAGAGCCAAGAGAAACCAAATCACCAGTGCTGTCAGTTCACTTTTTTGGAGCCAGCAATGTGCTAATAAGTCTTTATGACTAATTACAGCCATTAAAAATATACAATATGTACAAATCTGAAGAAAATCAGGCCAGGCTTCTAAAAAATAAATGAACCTGCTAGCAGATGAGGCTTTTAATAAAAATGAATGGTTTCTGTCACAAGTCTAATCTGTCTGTCTGGAGCATCATTAGACATTTGAGGGTGGTACAGAACTCTTTCTCTTCCTTCCTTCCTTCTTTCCTTCCTTCCTTCCTTCCTTCCTTCCTTCCTTCCTTCCTTCCTTCCTTCCTTCCTTCCTTCCTTCCTTTTCTTTATTTCTTAAGCTGAGCAGATTTGAATAACACTGCAGTAGCAACAGACCTGGTATTGTGTTCTTCAGTGTCCAGGGTGCCTGGGAGAGATTACACTGAATATCACATACCACAGTAAGGCTGGGTGTTTAACACTTTCTGAGATGAAAGAAGCACATCTTGGGGTGGGGTGGGTAAGATTATTTTGTTGCCTAAATTAAATCTGTGTATTTTTTCACGTGACAAACCAGACACCAGTGGGCATTCTCACAGTCTATTATTCTTCTATTTGGCTTATTTGGTGTTTGTTCATCCATGTGGGTTATTTGGTATTTATTTTAATGCCATCTGGTTGGGGAGGTTTCCTGCAGCCTGGGCTGGTCAGCATGGTGGACATGCTGGTGGTCACAGGCACTGTGGTAGGGGGACACTTGTGATTCAGTTGTAGGAACTTTCAGTCTTCTGGAGGAGAGAAGCTGGAGAGGCTGTACTGCTTTGATTGAGAGGAGAATCTGGCAGCCACCGTGTCCCCTCTGCACAGTGAAGGAAAAGGTTTCCTGGGCTGCGGCTGCTTCAGGCAAGAGTCAGGATCTAGCTGTACCCAAAACTAACCTAGACTAAGGAGCATGAGCCAATGAACACCCTCCCCACTTTCTTCTTTTTCTTTAAAATAAATTTTATTGAGATTTCCTGTTTCTTGGAACTGCAAGAACAATGAGTGGAGTGGTCAGGTGAGATAGTTGATAACTAACCCCCACTCTGCCCCAGCCAAAGGCTGGTTCCTTCCCCTTTTCAATAGACCCAGCGGATTTCATAACACACCCACCTTATTTCTCAGGAGTGTATCCGTCTCCTGCTGGCTTTGTAATTAGATCCCTGAGCATTTAGAGGTTGGAATTCTTCTTTGAAAAATGAAAATGGTCTCAGTAGTGGTATCCTGGATATTTTGCTATTCTGTACAGGTTTCCATGTAGTTGTAAATTGGTTTAAAATTCATTTTTTGAGTCTTAGACATATTAAGGCTTGCCATAGTCTTACAGATATTAAGGAACATATAAATATAAATACCTTTTCACTTGTTCATGTTATTAAAATATGACTTTTTTCCTATCTCCATTTGGGGAAAATATATTATTATTGAAGACAAATTTAATTTCAGTATTGTCAAAAGATTTATTTCCTGTTTGTGCTTTGATCTCAGCAAAGTGTTCATTACATTCTTTGACATTTCTTATTATCTAGGCCAAAGGACTGACTTATTTTTAAGGACTTATACCCTGCATTCCTTATTTAGTCTTTGAAAATACATTTAATTTGTGTATGTTTCCATTCTATTTTAAAATGTCACATGTGGACATCAGTCAGGGGTTTGGCATAGAAGCAGAACAGGTCTGAGACAAAGGGCTTGGCATAGGAGCTGCAGCTCAGACATCTATGGGAGAAGCTGAAAGAAGAGGGGCAGTGAGTGGGAGATGAAGAGTCAGAAACAACCAAAATCTCACCCAAACATCAGCCAGTTACTATGAGGCCCCAGGGATGAGGGCCAAATCAGACTGTGTAGATGGGTTCTGAGAGGTGCTGGGTACAAGTGCCTCTGTGCATCTGCTTCCTAGCCTACACTGGTGGCTTGGGGCTTCCATTGAAAAATGTAGACATAGAGGGGAGGTCAGCCGGGACTCACAAGAGCCCACTGCCCACACTATCAGACCCCTGGAGCTGCCCCCTAATTCTCAGAGTTGTGACTCATTCTTACCTTAGACTTCTTTGTGCCAATTTTATCCTGGAAAAATAAAGAGAAGGGGGCTTTCAAAGCATATTATACTTCATCTCCATATTTGCCTTTAACGTGATTAATTTAGATTTGAGTTGATTGTAGTGTTTCACAAAAGATAGTCCCATTGAGGAAAAGTTGATGCTAATAACTAATTTGTGATTTCAATATAAACATCTTCCCACATACAATGAATTGTATACAGTGGCAGCCGGTTAAACACTGTGGTGGTTTGAATAAGAATGTCCCTCGTGGGCTCCAAGTATTCAGACATTTTGTCCCCAGTTGGTTCACTGTTTGGGGAGGCCTTAGAAAGTGTGGCCATGCTGGAGGAAGCAGGTCACTGGAGACAGGCTTAGAGAGTCGTAGAGTCATGCTCTCTCCTCTTCTTGTGCCCACTTGAAGATGTGAACCTTGGCTTTTTGATGCAGCTTCTGCCACCATGCCTCCCCATGATGGACTCTTAATTCCCTGGAACCATCACCCATAAGTTCAAATAAACTCTTTCTTTTATAAGTGTCCTTGGTCATGGTGGTTCTGTCACAGCAACAGAAAAATGACTAATATACAAGCACAATGACGGAGTCAAACAAACCCAAGTCTAAGATCTAATTTCTCTGATTTCTACTTGGACCATTAAAAAAGGTTTACTCAGAGGCCAGTTACTTCGTTGGTGAAAGGCAGATGCTAATATTATATTTACAACATGGGGTTGACTGTGCTCGCAGGATGACTCAACAGGTCAAAGTGCTTGCTGACAAGCTCAAGGATCTCAGTTGGAGCCCCAGGACCCACATGGTGGAAGGAGAGAAGCAGCGATTTCCACAAGCTGTCCTCTGACCTCCACACACATTGTGGCCAGTATATACCTACACAGATATGTAGACACACACACACACACACACACACACACACACACGCACACACACACACACACACACACTGCAATAAAACATTTTGAAATGAAGAAATACAATTTGTAAAATGAATTGGAGCAGATGAATAAACGTGACATCATGAGTAACAGATCAGTCAGGCTTGAGTTCACTGCTATTTGCCGGTGTAAATAACCACCACATCCCATACTGAAGATCCAGGAGTAGATCATTGCCAGCCATGATGAGCATGCTTCCTCACCACAATCCTCCCAGTACCTTAATTCTTTGGTGGTTATTCTTTTTTACTTTGATTTTGCAAAGTGTGTGCACACACCTCATCATAAGCTGCGGTGGAATCTACATAAACCCTGATTTTTTTCTGTGTTTAAACTACCAGTTTCACCTGTGCCCAGCTGCCAAGGTGCATCTGTGTTGTGCAGGTGGTCGGCTGGTGGCCCACCTTGACAGGCGCCATCCAATGCTAGGACCTTAGGGAGGAACTGCATGCATGGATAGAAGGTCAGCCAGCAGCATACACTATCTGTGCCCAACTGCCCAGGTGGGGACTGGTGCAGGGGCCAAAGGATTCAATCCCCCTTCCCTCCCTGCTCAAGCCACTGGTGATACTGAGGTGGAAAGTGTAAACTGCTGGTGCTGAGTGACCAATCCCCCATAAAACATTTGAGATTAGCAACAGAAGGCAAACAAATAAAGGGGGAAAAACAGCCACCACAACAAAAATACACATGCCAAAAACATAATGGAAAAACAACAATATGGGAAAAGCTCAAAATAAATCCCCACCAAACCCAAACACTCCTGTAGAAGATCCCAACAAGGAGATCTCTCTGGAAGGGAACCAAGATACCGACCTTAGACCAACAATTGTAGACATATTCAAAGACTATAAAGAACAAATCAGAGAACTAAAGTGAGAGAACGAAAAACTCATGAAGGAACTAGAAGGAAGGAATGATAAACTATGGAAAGAACTAAAAGGAGAGATTGATAAACTCCAAAAAGAACTAGAGGAAGAGAAATACCAACTCCAAAAAGAACTAGAGGGAGAGAATGACAAACTCTGGAAGGAAGTGGAAACACTGAAAAGATCTCAGGCTGAAAGGAAAAATAGAAACTGACTAGCAAAGCAAGGAGCTACAAGAAAAGAACGAAAAGCTCCAAAAGGAAGTGGAAATACTGAAGAAATCACAGGATGAAACAAAAAATGAAATTGAACATTCATCCAATCAGCAGGAAAGGATGGGAAAAAACCTTAGAAGCAGAATGGAAGAAGAAAAAAAAATATCAGACCTACAGGATAACACAGCACAGCTAGAAACCTCAAGTAAAGATTATGAAAAATTTAAAAAACGAAAGAGTTGAACAACCAGGAAATGTGGGACACCATGAAAAGACCAAACCTCCACATCATAGGGATAGAGGAAGGAGAAAAATCCCAAGAGAATGGTATTGATCAGATCTTCAACAGAATAGTAGAAGAAAACTTCCCCAAACTGAAAAAAGACAACTCATAGAAATACAAGAATCACATAGAACACCAAATAGACAAGACCAGAAAAGATATTCTCCACGTAATATCATAGTTAAAACACTAGATGCTCAAAACAAGGACAAAATACAGAAAGCCACAAGAGAAAAACAAGTTACATATAAGGAGAAACTCATAAGAATCACACCTGACCTCTCAGTGCAAACCATGAAAGCCAGAAGAACATGGACCAAAGTATTCCCAGTACTAAATGACTTTAGATGCCAACCCAAATTACTATACCCAGAAAAAATGTCAATCATAGTTGAAGGAGAAAGAAAAATCGTTCAGGATATAAATAAACAAAATGAAAGAACACATGTCAAAAAAACCAACACTTCAGAAAATACTCGAAGCAATTCAAAGAACAAAGGAAATGAGCAACTATCCTTAAGCAACCCAAGAGAGAAATTACCAAAAGCATAACAGAGTAAATAAATACCTAGACCAAGAATGCAAACAAAAAATAAGTTGAAAGGAAACAACACACATCTCTCAATAATAATCTTAAATATTAATGGTCTGAACTCCCCAATCAAAATTCATAGACAGGAACAATGGATTAGGAAACAGAATCCATCTATACGCTGCCTCCAAGAAACCCATCTCACCCTCAAGGACAGACAGCCCGTTAGAGTGAAAAGATGGAAAAAAATATTCCAAGAAAATGGTACCAAAAAAGCAAGCAAGAGTGGCTATTCTAATATCAGACAAAATAGACCTCAGAGTAAAATTAATCAGAAAAGACAAAGAGGGCCATTATATCCGTATCAATGGAACACTTAACCAAGACAATCTCACAATTTTAAATATTTACACACCAAGCTCTGGTGCACCGAAATTTATAAACACAATCCTTCAGGATGTCAAGACACAGATTAATCCCAGTATACTAATAGTGGGGGACTTCAATACCCCCCCTGAGCCACTTGGATAGGTCAACTGGACAAAAACAGGGAGACATCAGAACTGAACAACACAATACACCAAATGGACCTCACAGATATCTACAGAATATTCCATCCAAACACCAGCGAATATACTTTCTACTCAGCACCCCATGGAACATTCTCCAAAATTGATCACATACTGGGACACAAAAGAAACCTCAACAAATACAAAAGGATTGAAATTATTCCATGCATTCTATCAGACCACAGCACAATAAAGCTTAATATTAACACCACGGTAAGCCCTACTAACTATAAGAACACATGGAGACTAAACAACACAATACTGAACAATGAGTGGGTCAGAGAAGAAATAAAGAGTGAAATAAAAGCATTCCTGGAAATAAATGAAAATGACAATACAGCATAATAAAACCTGTGGGATACACTAAAGTCAGTCCTAAGAGGGAAATTTATAGCCATAAGTGGCCACATTAAAAAAACAGAAAGAGAACAAGTAAACGATCTAACACAACAGCTAAAAACTCTTGAAAGGCAACAAATGAATCCGAAACCCAACAGACAGGAAGAAATAACAAAAATCAGAGCAGAAATCAATGAAATAGAAACAAAGAAAACAATACAAAAAAAAATCAATGAATCCAAAAGCTGGTTCTTTGAAAAGATAAACAAAATAGACAGACCTCTAGCCTAGTTAATCAAAAGAAAGAAAGAGCAACTCCAAATCAATAGCATTTGTGATGAAAGGGGAAACATCACAACAGATAGTGAAAAGATCCAGACAATCATATGAGAATTCTTCAAAAACCTATACTCTACTAAATTTGAAAACCTAAGAGAAATGGATGAATATCTGAAATCCTGGGATTTGCCAATGCTTAACCAAAAAGAGATTGACAGTTTAAACAGACCCATAACACTTGAGGAAATTGAAGATGCAATAAAAAGCCTCCCAACTAAAAAAAGCCCAGGCCCAGATGGCTTCACAGCAGAATTCTATAGAACATTTAAAGAGATCTTACAACCATTACTACTCAAACTTTTCAGAATGATACAGACAGAGGGAAATATCCCAAATTCCTTCTACGAAGCCAGCATCACTCTAATACCAAAACCAGGCAAAGACACAAATAAGAAAGAAGACTATAGTCCCATATCATTGATGAACACAGATGCAAAAATTCTCAACAAAATACTTGCAAATCACATACAGACCCACATCAAAAAGGTCATCCATCATGACCAGGTTGGATTCATACCAGAGATGCAGGGATGGTTCAACACACGTAAATCAATAAATATAAAACACACAAATGGACAAAAACCACACAATCACCTCAATTGATGCAGAAAAAGCTTTTGACGAAATCCAGCATCCCTTCATACTTAAAGTCTTAGAAGGAATTGGACTGGAGGGATCATTCCTCAATGTAATCAAAGCCATATACAAGAAACCCACAGCCAACATCATCCTAAATGGAGAAAAGTTGGAAGCATTCCCTTAAAGGCAGGAATATGAAAGGCTGTCCACTATCACCATTCCTCTTCAATATAGTGCTTGAAATGCTTGCTAGGGCAATAAGGCAAGAAAGTGAAATTAAAGGAGCACTAATTGGGAAAGAGGAAGTAAAACTATCCCTTTTTGCAGATGATATGATAGTTTACCTAAGAGATGCTAAAATCTCCACCAGAAAACTCTTAGAAACAATCAAAAGTTTCAGTAAAGTGGTGGGATACAAAATAAACCTAGAAAAATCAGTAGCCTTCCTTTACACCAACAATAAGAAACTGGAGAAGGACTATAAGGAGACCTTCCCAATCGCAATAGCCTCAAAAAAAAAAAAATACCTCGGAATAAACCTAACCAAAGACACCAAAGACCTCTACAACAAAAATTTTAAAACGCTGAATAAGGAGATTGCAAATGACATCAAAAATGGAAAGACCTCCCATGCTCATGGATTGGAAAAAATATAGTAAAAATGTCCATTCTACCTAAATTAATATACAGATTCAATGCAATCCCAATCAAAATCCCCATGAGCTTTTTCACAGACTTAGAAAAACATCCTTAAATTCATATGGGAAAACAAAAGACCCCGAATAGCTAAAGCGACCCTGAGTGAAAAGTGCAATACTGGGGGGGATTACATTACCAGAGTTCAAGCTATATGACAGGGTTATAGTCATAAAGACAGCCTAGTACTGGCAAAAAAAAACAGAACCATTGACCAATGGAACGAAATTGAAGATCCAAACTTGAGCTCATTTAACTTCAGCCACATCATATTTGACAAAGAGGCCAAAAAAGCTCAATGGAGGAAAGATAGCATCTTCAGCAAATGGTGTTGGCAAAACTGGATCACCATTTGTAGAAGAACAAAATTAAACCCCCACCTCTCACCCTGTACAAAAATAAACTCCAAGTGGATCAATGATCTCAATGTGAAGCCTGAAACCTTGAAGGTGATAAAAGAAAAAGTTGGCAACAACCACAAGACATAGGTGTAGGAGGAGACTTTCTAAACCAGAGAGCAGCTGCACAGGAATTAAGGTCAACAGTTGACAAGTGGGACCTCATAAAACTCAAAAGCTCCTGTACAGCAAAAGAAACAATCAAGGAGGTGGAGAGAAAACCCACAGAGTGGGAAGAAATCTTTACCAGTGACACATCTGATAGAGCATTAACGTCAAGAATATATAAACTATTCAAAAAACAAAGAAGCAAGAAGACAAACAACCTACTCAAAAGATGGAGTAAAGAGCTGAACAGAGTCTTCACCAGTGAGGAATTAAAGATGGCTGAGAAACATCTTTAAGAGTGTTCATCATCATTAATAATTAAGGAACTGCAAATTAAAACCACTCTCAGATATCATCTCACTCCAGTATGGCTAGCTAAGATCAAGAAAACAAAAGACAACAGATGCTGGAGGGGTTGTGGGGAAAGGGGAACACTCATCCACTGCTGGTGGGAATGTAAACTTGTACAACCACTATGGAAAGCAGTGTGGAGAACCCTTAAAAGACTCGGAATGACCCTACCACCTGACCCAGTCATACCACTCCTGGGTATATACCCCAAAGACTCATCCTACCACAAATATATATGCACATCCATGTTTATTACAGCTCTCTTCACAATAGGAAAGAGCTGGAACCAACCCATATGCTCCTCAACAGATGAGTGGATGACAAAAATAAGGTACATCTACACAATGGAGTACTATTCAGTGGTAAAGAAGGATGGCATTATGAACTTTGCAGGTAAATGGATGGAGTTCAAAGCCATTATGCTGAATGACGTGACACAGTCCCAGAATGACAAATGGAGAATGGTTTCCCTCATTTGTGGATGCTAACACCAAATCCCCCAGATGAAAGGCAAGCTGAGCAACATTGTTATATTTCTTTCTATCTGAAAGCAACTATGTTGTTATAATGTGAATCTCTCAATGGGCTCTAGAATCCACCCACCAATTATTTTCAGAGTCTGTAATTACTGTATATGGGTGGAGAGTATGCATCCATATTTTAGAATAATATGGAATTAACAGAGGAAAATGTGAATTCCTAAGCATATAAAAAGACTGAGAGAAAGATGCAAGACAGTTACGATAGAATACATGATCTGGGATGGTTTGAGGTGGGGTGGGGGGAAGGGATAGGGGAATATGCCTGAACAGAAATGAAAAATGATGTATGAAATACATAAAACATCGATAAAAAATTAATTCAAAAAAAGAAAGAAAGGGAAGGTGATTCCATTGGCTCATATTAATAAAAAAGCAAAGTTTTTTCACCTAAAAAAACTACCAATTTATTCTCCAAAGTACAATAGCTTGATATTTAACCAATCTCAGCCAGTACGAGGAATTTTTTTTAACCTCCCATGAACATATAAGAAAGCACCCTTCACCAGGTGTGGTGGCACATGCCTTTAATCCTAGCTCGCTGGAGGCAGAGGCAGGTGGATCTCTGGGAATTCAAGGCCAGCCTGGTTTACAGAGCGAACTCCAGGCCAGCTGGGACTAAAGGGAGACTAAAAAATAACAACACCAACAACAAAATCCAGAAAGCACCTGTCATTTCTATGGTGTTTCTAATTGGCATGCTCCATAAATTAGAATTATTTTGGCCACAAAACAATGACTTGTATGACAAGAACATGCTTGTCATGTTGGGTTTTGAGTTTCATTGGATTTTCTTTTTTTTTTCTCTATTGTGACTAATAATTTTCTAAAGTCAGCTCCTCATTAGATTTACTAAACTCTGTTATCCACTTCATCTGGTGGCCATTTACATTATTGAAGTGAAAAACTCAGAGTTCTTTGTTTTATATTGTGATGAATGAACATTTAATTAAAAAATCAATTTTATGTTTTTACAAGGTTTTATATTTAAGATTTTCCCTCTATTTATTATTTTAAAATGTATTTTCTTATTTTCTAATTTTGTGTGCATGACCGTTATGCCTGCATGTGTGTACGTGCACCCATGTTGTGCAACGGAGAAGCCAGAAGAGAGCATCTGATCCCCTGGAAATGGAGTTAAGGATGGTTGTTAGCTGCCATGTACTGCTAGGAATAGAACCTAGGTTCTCTGTAAGAGCAACCAAGGCCCTTAAACTGCTGAGCCATCTCTCTAGCCCCAAAACATATTTTCTTGATAATGAAAGAAAGTTTAGAAATAATAAAATTTATAAAGAGCAAAAAAAAAATTACTTGTAGTCTTACAGTCTTACTACAGAGTGGAAATTTTTAATATTTCAGGGGCACATACACACATAAAATTAAAAAAAAATTATTTATTTTCATTCTATGTGTATGAGTGTTTCTCCTGCATATATGTAGGTATATCACATGTATACAATGCCAGTGCAGGCCAGAAGAGAGCGTTGGATTCCATGGAACTGCAGTTTTGGGTGGTGGTGAGCCACTATTTGGGTGCTGGGAAATGAACCCTGGCCCTCTGTAAGAATAGCCAGATGCTGGGCCATCTCTACAAATCCTTTTTTAAAAAGAAATTTCTCTGATTTTTACTGAACAAGAAATGACATTTTTCCATTTTTTTTTTTTGTTTCAAAAAAGAGAAGTAACTTGTTTTCTCCAAGCATCCCTCCCCAACAATCTCTGGCTAAAATATAGCAGCCTGTATCTTACGAACCCAACTCTACCCCTCCCTTGCTACTTAGAAGATTTTCATTCCATTTTACAATCATTTTAAAAGTAATTTCATGTAGTCAAGCATAGTATATTAGTTTACAAAATCATCAAAAAGACTGAAGAGACAGACTCTAGGTGGAATGAGTTTCAAGCTTCATCTTCATACCCGGCTACCTAGGGAGGTTTTCGCTGTACTGTGGTCAGTAAACATCCAGTTCAGAGACAGCCTGCCATTCCTAGGAAGCTGCTTCTGTTGTTCGCTGCATGGCCATACCCTGCTTGTTATAAAATGTCTCAAAAAGAGGATGAATGTCAGTTGATCTTAAAAAGAAAATCCACAAAGCAGTGTATGCCTCAGAGTAAACATGGGCTCAGCGACTGTGCTTCCAGCAAAAATGTCAGCAGCAGCTGGAGAGAGTCCGTTCTGTACTGCCCGGCTTTGCCGAGTCTCCTACAGGAGTATTTGATTGATCCCACCGTAACCACATCTGAAACTTGAGCTGAAAAGGAGCCACTGAACTCAATTCTTCAGCTGCCCCTTCCCTGCTCTGTAGGAAACTTGTGGAGGAAAGATGGAACAGCTGTCCAGACCCAGGTCTCCTAACAGTCACAGTACTAATGTGGGGTACCGAGGGTGGATTTCCCAGAAAGACCTCCTTTCTTCCAGCCTGGAGGTCAAGTGCTGGTGATCTCTCAACCCAGAAAAAAAGAGGACAGTATACTCTCTGAGCAACTATTGAATGAAGCTTTCCTAAGGAGACAAACAAATGTCTGTTCACCCAGACAGAACACTAATGGTAGACTGAAGAAATGATCCCAGTCAAGTCTGTCTTGGCGAAACAATGAATGTAATGAGGCTTGCTTAAAGGATCATGGGCAACTTATGGGTGACCGTACCACTGAAGAAGGTCAGGGGGTGGGGGGCTCCCTCAGTACCATTCACTGTCCATATTTCCTTGGGGAGAAGTGTGGCCTTGTGAGACCCTCCCCCTAGCAACTGTTAACTGCCTATAAATCTTTGAGAAGGGCAGGGCCCCGTGAGCCCCCTCCCCCTGACCATTGAATGCTTATGAATCCTTGGGAAGGCTGTGGCTGCATGTCCTTTCCCACCTCCATACCAGAATGTTGATGCAGGCCTACTTTGGGTAATCTCATCTGCTGATAGTTCTAGCAGTCAACAGCCTCAAGGACAAAGTTCCACAGCAGTGAGTGATCACGGCAGAGTGAGAGAGGACTCAGCAGAGGGAAGGGTAGAGCCATATCTTTACTATGAAGCTCAAAAACATGCCTCTAGACTCAGGAGAACCAAAGAAGAGCAGTTGTTTCTGTTTCAGCTAGCACCTCCTCCCTGCCCATGAGGTTGATTGATCCCTACTGTCTAGCCTCCACAGGAAGGTAGGCTTGCCGCTGAAGTGGATGGAAGTATTTTATGGTCTGAGGTAGGAATGTGAAAAGTGAGAAAAAGTGAATCCACCACATAACTGCCCTTGATCTTTTGAAAAACAATGCTGCAATTGCAGTACGCTTTCTGAACCATTCGTAGTTGAAGATGTCTTTCTAGAATCTGTACATGTGAATGATAATTTGGCAGGGTTACATCTTTGTCTTTTCTTCTTGAGAATCCTCGCTGTGTGGTTAGTAAGGAAAAAAATCTCAGGCTGGTGAAGCCGGTTTTCTTGTTTCATCACCTTAGAGCCTCATGGACTTCATTGTAGCCTGTTAGTTGAGTAATTTAAGAATATAGAGCATCTGATTTATTGATTGAGATTCACTTCGAACATAGTTGCCCTTTCTTTTTACTAAATTATAGAATATAGGATTTTTTATCACTTTAGACAAGTTTTTGTTGATTTTGTCTTTGACCATTGCTTTGTTCATTTTTTACTGGTTCACCTTTGAGAATAACTGCAGTTCTTAATTTGGTTTCTTCATTCCTTGGACTCCACATTGATATTTCCATTTTTAAAGTTTTCTTCTTTTGTCACTTTTCCATTGAATTTTTGTGAATTGAATACAACATATTTTGGTCATATTTGGTAGGCCTTTCTTGCTTGCACTCCCTTAGTATTCTCTGCCTGCCTGTGTGTATATATATGACTAGATATATACTATCTAGTCAAATCATTTGTGTTCCAAATGCCCTTCAGTATGGGTGCACCCACTGGAGCCTGGTCAACTTACCCAGGCTCATGCCCTTAAAGAAGACTGACTTTCTTTTTCCCAGCAATTGATTGGTTGTTAATAGTTCCTCAGTTAGGGTTAGAGCCTCTTACCCTCTTCTTTTCCTACTTCTGTGCTGGGATTTTTGTCAGGCTCCAGCTTATGTGGGACTTGTGCATGCTGTCACAACTGCTGTGAGTTCATACAGTACCTGCTTAGCTGTCTGGAAAACTCTGCTTCATTGTGCTTGTTTATCTCCAGTGGCTCTTATAATCTTCCTGACCCTCTTTGGCAATGATCCTTGAGCCTTGGGAGGTACAGATTTGATCTAGGTTTCCTATTCAGGGCTAAGCCCTTTTTAGTTTCTTATGCTCTGCAGGTTAACCAGTTGTGGGTCATTTGGCAGAATAACAGTAATAAGACATCGCCCCTGCTCTTTGTTATCCTCCAGAACTTGACAGAAAGACACTATTGCTGAAGACACTACATACAGGAGTTGTAGAGCCAACAAGGAGAAGTCAAGCTGGTGCTGACTCAAAACTTCATCTCTACTGGCTAGCTTTCAGAGTGCTGGAAGGTTCTATGCATGCTACCAGAAGAGAAAAGTAATCATCAATCTTGTCCAGCTGTGAATCCCATAAGCTACAACTGGCCTGGCAAGATTTGCCCACCGGGAAATAGCGGCACAAATGTTATGAATAACCAACCATCATTTTTGTATTTAAGGTCTGCTTCACAAGGTCAAGCCCATGCCTGACACTGATATCAGTGGTTAGACAGGTTACAGGCCACAGGGGAGAATCTTGTGTGTGTGTGTGTGTGTTGAGAGAGAGAGAGAGAGAGAGAGAGAGAGAGAGAGAGAGAGAGAGAGAGAGAGATTCAGATCATCTCTATATTAGTTACTTTTCCTGTCATTGTGACAAAATCCCTGACGGCTGCAACTTGAGGGAGGGAGAGGAGATTTATTTGGCTTATGTTTCAGAGGACTTCAGTCTCTGGGGCGGGGAAGCCATGGGAATGAGATGGCGGCTTGGTGACTCCACAGCAGGCAAACAGCAAAGAACACAGGCCAGAAAAGCAGTTTCAGGTAGAACTTTCAGAGGCCACCCCTAGTGACCTATTTATGAAAGCTAAACCCATGCCCCAAAGGTTTTTTTTTCTTTTTTGTCTTTTTGAGACAGGGTCTCCCTGTAGCCCCAGCTGTCCTGGAATTCACTCTGTAGACCAGGCTGGCCTTGAACTCACAAAGATCCACCTGCCTCTGCCTCCCAAGTGCTAGGACTAAAGGCATGCACCACCACACCCGGATGCCCCAAAGTTTTTTATAAATCTTCCACAACAGCATCACTAGCTCTGTACCAAGGGTTGGAGCACACGAGCAAGCACGTTGCAGACTCGAACTACAGCCCCCCTTCTTGTGGAGGTTATGATCAAATCTATAACCTATATTTCCCATGCACTTTCTATTTAATGCTGGGTGGATTCTTTTTCGAAGTAAGTTGCTTCTTTTCCATCCTGGTTCCATTTCTAGTGACATTGAGTGTGTGTGCCCATGGGGACAGTTTCTTCCCCCACAACCTCTGATTGAATTAGACAAGGCCCTCCGATATGCAACCCCTGGTGTCCTGGGTTCTACCCCTGGTGACAGCCCTGCTCTGAGGATGGTAACCACATGAGCACAACATTCTGCCTCTAGTGCCTTCATTTGAAGCACAGTTTTTTAATTGAAAATTTTGATTCCTCAGTATGTAAAGAAAATAAGTGATTACTGGGGCTACCTCAGTAGGCACTGATTTAAGGAATAGTTATCCAGTTTTTAATGTGGTAGAATATACTATCTGGAAAAGTTACTAGCACCACTTTAGGCAGATATATTGTCCCCATTTCTTATAGTTAAGTTGACATGTGACACAACTGTCATTTCTCAAGTCGGTACCTGGTAACTAATGAAGATCCTTTAATTCAGTCCTAGCTTTAAGTGATGTGGTGTGCAGTCTTTGTTTCTGTCTTCAAAGGTGTTCTAGTGAGCATATTAGGGGCTTTTAGCCATACACTGTTTTGACTGAATGCTAATGTTGTGCTAGTGCCTTTAAAGTCCTGCTTATACATTGAAATCCACTCTGAAGATGCACAAGTCACATCATAGATATGTCTTACTGAGATGAAAGTAGGAGTTAGAATTCGGCCAAATCAAAGTATGTAATATGCAATAAATGCTTCTAAAGTTGGAATACATGTTTTTATTTCTTTTATGATATTATGTTACAAAACTGTGATCTCATATATCCTGGTAAGGATTGACCCCTGTTCTTTAAGATTCATTATATCATTGAATTCCAGCTATGAAAATGTTATAACCTATTTTTTAAAAATTCATGCTGGAATTGGATATGAGAGTCTGTCACTTGTTTTACTAAAGAATTGTGTGATTGGATCTGTGTGCCACAGACTATTTTTTAAATTTTTATTAATATGAAAAAGTGTCCCAGTCATGTTAGCCACATTTTTTTGTTCTATGTTACATACAGTTAATGACTGTAATAGTGAATAGAACAAATATAAAGTTCTGATGTCAGAAAGTTTTATTGGACAGTGACATTGTAGACAGCAATGGCATTGAATCTGAGTTGCTGATGAAGTTAAATCCCCCTGGAAATTACTGCATTAATTTTTGTGAGGAGTACTGAAAATTAGTTTTAGCCAGATTCTTTTCTTAAATAACCATTTTATTTAGGAACAAATAAATTAGGGGCTGGAGAGATGGCCCAGTAGTTAAGAGCATTGGCTACTCTTTCAGAGGACCCGGGTTGGATTCCCAGCACCCACATAGTGATTAACAACCAATTCCAGGGAAATCCCATGGCATCTTCTAATTCTGTGGGCATTGCACAACATGGGTGTATATACACACATGCAGGCAATACACTCATACATGTAAAATAAAAAAGTATTAAAAAAGAATAAATAAATTAATATCGAAGGGGCTATTAAAATAGATATTAGGAACTGGAGAGATGGCTCAGTAGTTAAGAGCACTGGCTGCTCTTGCAGAGGACCCAGATTTGAATCCCAGCACCCACATGCTGACTATCAACTCTCTGTAACTCTAGTTCCAGGGCCTCTGAAACCTTCTTCTAACTTCCACAGGGATTGCATGACATGGGTACACTTACATGTATGCAGGCAATACATTCACACACATAAACTAATATAAATAAATAAATTAAAAAAACATGTATTAATGAATTCTAGAGCATCAGTACATTCCAAAGGCCTGGAGAATTTAGCAGAAATTGATAAATTGCTACACACATATGATCTACTAAAATTAAATAAGGACACAAACATATATATATGTATATGTACACGTATGTATACATGTATATCTTTGACAAGGAATTGACAACAATGCTATCCTCCAAACTTCTACAATATAGAAAAGGAAGGAAAACTAGTCAACTCATTTTATAAAGCCAGTAAGGCCTTGGTATCAAAATGAGATAAGGATGCAATTGACCAATGGAACAAAACCGAAGATCCAAACCTGAGCACATACAATTTCAGCCATCTCATATTTGACAAGGGGGGCCAAGAAGACACAATGGAGAAAAGACAGCATCTTCAGCAAGTGGTGTTGGAAAAACTGGATCACCACTTGTAGAAGAATAAAATTAAACCCCTACCTCTCGCCCTGTACAAAAGTGAACTCCAGATGGATCAAAGACCTCAATGTGAAACCCCAAACTCTGAAGGTGATAGAAGAAAAAGTTGGCAGCAGACTACAGGACATAGGCATAGGAAAAGACTTCCTAAATCAGACAGCAGCTGTGTAAGAATTAAGGTCCACAATTGACAAATGGGACCTCATTAAACTCAAAAGCTACTGTACATCAAAAGAAACAATCAAGGAAGTGAAGAGAAATCCCACAGAGTAGGAGGAAACCTTCACTGCAGATACATCTGGCAAAGCATTGATTTCCAGAATATATAAACTACTCAAAAAACAAAGAAAAAAGAAAACAAATGACCCACTCAATAGATGGAGCAAAGAACTGAACAGAGACTTCACAAGTGAGGAATTAGAGATGTCTGAGAAACACCTTAAGAAGTGTTCAACATCACTAATCATTAAGGAAATGCAAATCATCTTACTCCAGATGTAAGATATCATCTTACTCCAATAAGACTGGCTAGGATCAAGAAAACAAATGATACCAAGTGCTGGAGAGGTTGTGGGGAAAGGGGAACAATCATCCACTGCTGGTGGTAATGTAAACTCCTACAGCCACTATGGAAAGCAGTGTGGAGAACCCTTGGAATAACTTGCCACCCGACCCAGCCATACCACTCCTGGGTATGTACCCTCAAGACTCACCCCACCACAGAGATACATGCACAGCCATGTTTATTGCAGCTCTCTTCACAATAGCAAGGAGCTGGAACCAACCCAAATGCCCCTCAACTGAGGAGTGGATAGAGAAAATGTGGTACATCTACACAACGGAGTTCTATGCAGCAGTAAAGAAAGATGACATCACGAGCTTTGCAGGAAAATGGCTGGAGCTAGAGGACATCATGCTGAGTGAAGTAACACAGTCCCAGAAAAACAAACGATGAATGGTATCCCTCATCTGTGGATGCTAGTGCCAATTACCTAGTTGTAAGTATTTCTTGTGTAGGGCCCCCTGAGCTTTTGTCCAAAGCAGTTGGGCATAATGCATATTGGAAACAACAACAACAACAACAACAACAACAACAACAACAGAAAGGGCTGCATGACTGAAACAGTGAACTTCTGCTCAAAACAGTCAACTTCCTCATGGAGAATATTGAGAAAGACTGAGAAAGAGATGAAAAGCATGTTTGGCAGAATGCATGAGCTCTGGTGGGGTGGGGGAATGGGCGGGAACATGGGTCTAGATTTGTTAAAAAAATAAAAATAAATTTATGTGAAAATAAATAAAACTTTCTCTAGTTCTCAATAAAATACTTAGAAATATAATTCAGCAGCATATTAAATATCATCCACCATGATCAGATTGGTTTCACTCAAGAGTTGCAAAGATGGTTTGTCACACATAAATCAATAAACATAAATATATCAAGGAAGAGACATGTCTTGTTTATCTAAATAGATGCACTGCTTTGAATCTGCAGTCACTTTTGCTAACATAACCAGTTTTGAAATATTAATTCTATTGACCCCTGAACATGGGATGTCTTTACAGTTTTTAATGATTCCTTCAATTTATTTCTTCAATGTTTTCAAACTTTCATTGTGGTTTGGTTTCTTCTTAGGTGCTAAATTGTTTTGAAGGTATGAGGACATGAGTTCAAATCCCCAGCACCCATGCACAGCTGGGTGCAGCTGCATGCTTGCCTCTAACTCCACCATTATGGAAGACGGAGACAAGGGGATTGCTGTGGCTTGCTGGCCATCTAGTCAAGTTGAAATGGTGAGGTCTAGGTTCAATGAGAAATCCTTCCTGAAGAGAGAAAGTAGGAGAAGTAGAGCCTGCCCCCGAATATCTTCCTTTGGCCTGCACATGTGCATGGGTGAGTACACCCACACCCCCCCCACATACCCCATACATATACCACACATATGTGACATAAACACACATGAACACACTAAAAATATTGTGAAAATGGCTATATTACCAAAATTAATCAACAGGTTCAGTGCAATCTCCATCAAGATTTCAATAACATTATTTCCAGAACTAGAAAAGAAAACAAAATTTATGTGGGAACAGAAAAGATTATAAATAGCCAAAGCAATTGCTAGAATGGACACTGTTGGCCATATCGTAAAGCGTAACTTCAAATTTTGCTGCAGAGATGTAGAAAAAAGGCAACATGGTATATTGGCACAAAAATAGACACATAAATCAAGGGGAAAAATAGGGCCAGAAATAAACTCACATCATCATGGCCACATAATTTTTGACAAAGTTTTTAGAAACATAAAATGTAAAAAATGACAGCCTAGTCAACAAATAGTGTGGGCAAAACTGGCTATCTACCTCCAGAAGAATGAAATTAGAACCATATCTCATACTTTGGACATAAATCAATTCAACGTGGATCACAGAACTCAATTTAAATCTGAAACACCAAAACTAATAGAGGAAAGCACGTCAGGTTATCCATTTGGGTGAGAACTTTCTGTAAAGGATTCCAATAGAGCAGTAAATAGCCCCAAGAACCACCAAATGGGACAGCATGAAATTAAAAAGTTTCTGTGCAGCAAAATAAACTAGTAGCAGACTGAACAGACATCCTACAGAATGGGCTAAAATGTTTGCCAGCTCTACTTCGGACAGGGGGTTGATATCTAGAATAAATAACTCCAAAAATTAAGTGCCCAAATCCCCAAAATGCCAATCAATAAATGGGCTTTTGAGATGAGCAGTCAGTTCTCAAAAGAAGATACATAAATGGCCAATAGATAATTTAAATAATGTTCAACATTCTTAGCCATCAGGAAAATGCAGATTAAAACCATTTTGATATTACATCTCACCCCAGTCAGAATGGCTAAGATCAAGAAAACAAAGGTCAAACGTTATAGTGAGGATGTGGGGAAACAAACAAACAAACAAACAAAACCAAACCTAATCATGGTTGGTGGGAGTGTAAACTAGAGCAGCCTTTGTGGAAATCAGTATGGAGATCTTTTTAAATTAAAAACAGAATTATGATATGACCCAGCTATTCCAGTTCTGGGCATATACCCAATCATTAGCTTTTCTGTATACCAATAATAAACTTCTTGAGAAAGAAATCAAGTGAAAAATGTCATTGAAATAGATTTTTAAGAAATGAAATACAGGCCTGGAGAGATGGCCCAGTGGATTAAGAGCACTGGCTGCTCCTGCAGAGGACCTGAGTTTGTTTTCAGCACCCACATGGCGGCTCACAACTGGCCATAACTCCAGTTCCAGGGGATCTGACTCCCTCTTCTGGCTTCTACAGACATTGCACAAGCTGGGTGCACTTACATACATGCAGGCAAAACATTCATACACACAAAATAAAAATAAATAAAAGTTAATATATTTTAAAAAGTAAAAAGCTTACTGAGGAATAAAACTAACAAAGAGGTAACATAACTCTGTAAATGAAAGCTTTAAGACTCTAAAGAAAGACATTGAAGAAGGCACTAGAAACCGAAAGGCCTCCATACTCATGGGTCAACAGAATTAATATTTCAGAAATGGCTATATTATCAAAACCAATCTACAAATTCAGCATAATCACCATGAACTTTCCAATGTTACTCTTTGTAGAACTAGAAAACTCAATCCTAATTGAAGGGCCTGAGGCTGAGGGACAGGCGCTCAAGATGGCACTGAGGGGAAGTCGGGGAGGAGGGAACTAAGGTTGTTTTGAAACTCTCCTCAGTGGTCGAAAGGGCTCCCGTGCAGGTGGCCTTGGAGTGATCAGACATGGTGTAATCATCTTACTGGCTCTGACTCATGATTGGGTGACCTTTGTACCTATTGGTCACCCAGCCCTCACCAAGTAAACCACAAGCCTTTGACTCAGACAGCTATCCTTATTTAAGCAAGTGCTTCTTCCATAATAAAGGAGTCCCTTTATTGTCTCTGGGTTCTGGGAGACTGCGGGCTGGGCAGACAGCACACTCATCCACCTGCCCCTGCCCCCCCCCCCCACTGTATGGTGCAGGATCCCACATCTGGCACCCAACGTGGGGCCCGAAGGGTAAGTGGGAAATTTGGGGGATCAAGCATGGATTCCGGGGTGAGTGAGACCTGAAAGGATGGGTAACACAACTTCTAAGAAGACCCAGTGCTTCAGGTGCTGCGATACATGTTAATAAGCTGGGGCCTGGAGCTGTCTGAATCCAGTGCCATCAAAGCGTAGGACACTGTCCTGATCTTGGCCCCCTGGATTGGGGGGCAAACCTTTTCAAAGCTAACATCTGGGTCCAGGTGGAGGCCCTGGCTAGATAGCGAGAGATCCATGCTGGAGTGGATCCTCCCCTTGGCTCCTACCCCATCATGGCAGCCCTTAAAGCCTGCTTTTGCTCGGAGGGGGGGCCACCACCTGGTGGCAGGCAGGCTGCAGATCTAAGACTCCCTAAACCTGACCCCACCCCCGATCCTTTCCCAGACTTTGCTAATTTGGAAAATTTCTTGGAAGAACGATGCCCTCCTTGTGAGGACCCTTCCCCTAATCCCACCTCTGTGGCCTCTGATGTTCCAGTACCTCCATCAGCCTCTAAGGTCCCTGAGGACAGGACCCCCCCCACCATGCCAGGAGCCTGAGGAGCTGAGTCCATATTTTCCCCTTATTAGGGCGCCCTAGTCTGGGCCACCTTCCTATCGGGACCTGGACTGGGGACACCCCCTTGAGGCCCCTGTCTGGGCATTCCCCGTTAATGTCAACCTGCGAGGGGGGTGGATCACCTGCCAGGCAGTCTGGTACCTGTGGGAGGTGGGGGAACTGAAAGAGTTAAGGAAGGCTATTGTGGAGGATGGGCCTAATTCCCCCTGGGTGGAGACGGTCCTGGACGGCCGGCCTAATTCTTAGAGACCTGGTGACTAAGGACTGGATGGATCTTGCTAAGGCCGTTTTATCCCCTGCCGCTTTGATCAAGTGTTGGTAGCCTGCACGAGTGTGCTGTGTTGCTCGCGACCACACCTTAAAGATGGCGCTGACTTCCTGAGTCACTACAAGCCGTTTCCCACCATTGCCTTTGCATTAGACAAACTGCGCATGACTACTACTCTCTGGGCCCGCGCCTTGGGCATGCTAATGAGGCATCGGACAGTGCACCTATCCAGAGCATACACGAACCCTCTAGACTGCTATTTAAGCAGTGCTTCTGCCCCATTTCGGGGTCCTTCTCACAAAAGAGCTGTGCACAATAAATATTACCACAGAAGAATCCTGTTGTCCGCGTGAAGTTCTTGCCGGCAAGACTGCTGTGCGGGACAATCAAGTGGACGGCCCTCTTTAGGGAAGAATGTAGAGCTAAGGCAGAAAGGAATCAGGCGGCTGACCTGAGAGTAGACATCATTCCAGGAATGCTTTTTATGCCACTGGGACCCAACAGGCTGCTTTACCAGCCCCTTACCGGGAACAGGTGAGCGGCGCGGGGAGAGCAGCAGCGGCGAGGACTTGACCAGGGACCCATTGAGTCTCCATTGCCGGGGCTAATCCAGGGGCCCCAAGAGCCACTTCCGGAATTTATCCACCAGGTGGAGACCAGTCTTAAGCGGAAGTTCTCCACGGGCCCACTCAGGGACCAGTTTGTTAAGATCCTGGTCTGGGATGAGATGAACAGGGACTCTAAATTGGCCTGCACAGGGATGAAAGAATGCACCATGGCCTCGTAGGTCCTGGCCTGCAAGGACATAGGGATGCAGACCCATAAGATTCAAGCCCTTGCCACAGCCTTAGCCATCCTCCAGGTAGCCCAGGCCCAGACACAACCCCCCAAGGGAGGAGGGAAGGGAACCTGTTTCAGCTTCTGTCAGGTAGGTCACTTTAAGAGGGTGGGTCCTGACAGAACCCCTCGAGGTGCCCCCAGGATGGGAGCTTCTAAGGGGGGGGGGACCTTCTCTAACCCTCCTAAGACACTGTGCCCCTGGTGTAGAAAGGGGTACCGTTGGAAGAAAGACTGCAGGTCCAAGTTTGATCTGGATGGAAATGCTTTAAAGTAGACCAGGGGCCATCCCCAGCCCTGTTACCCCAAGGGGACAGAGGCCAACGGTATAGAAACCCTGCGCCCGGTCAGGTCTCAGCCCACTGGACTGCTCCCATAGTGTCGGAGTGAGCCCAAAAATGGACATCGTGATTCAGGGAGCTTTTCCGCTGCCTGATTGACATTGGCACAGATCGGACTGTACTCCAGAAGGAGGAAGTTCCCCCTCCTGGCCCCTTGTGCAAAGCTGGAAGTTTCTGGGGTGGGAGGGAACACTAGATCTCAGGAGACTAAAGATTGGCTATGGTGGCAGGATGCTGATGGGGCCCATGGAGAAGTTCACCCTCTTGTAGTGCAGGGGCTGTAGTCCAGGGGCTGGGTGTGAATCTCCTCAGACAGGACATTTTGGGGGACGCTCAGGAATTTCTCACAACTGATCATCAGGACTTTTATAACGAGGTCCTGGATCTAGAGGAGGCTGATCGATCTCAGCCTGCGATTATTGTGGTCCCCTTCGGAATTATCGAGGGGATCCTAAGAAGACTCCCTGGGCTCACCCCCAATTCTAGAGGCCACTGCTCCTTCAGTACCTGCCATACAGTGGACCCCTAGACCTCCTGTCTAGGTTGAGCAGTGGCCTCTTCCAGTTCACAAGGTCCAGGCACTTGAGGCTCTGGTAGCAGGGCAACTGCAGTTGGGACATATCTGACCCTCCCCTAGCCCATGGAACTCCCCCATCTTTGTTATCTGAAAGGCTTCCAGGGCTTGGAGAATGCTTCAGGATCTGAGAAAAGTTAATGCCCGAATGGTGCTAGTTTGGCACACCCCAGAGGGGACTCCTCTGGGGGCTGGTGATCCCCTTGGGATTACATCTTAAGGGTGTAGATTTGAAGGATTGCTTTTTCTCTATCCCACTCCACCCCACTGACTGTGAGAAATTTGCCTTTTGTCAGTTCCTTCCACTAACTTCTCCAGACTGGATACCCAGTCCCAATGGACAGTTCTGGGCCAGGGGATGGCTAATAGCCCCGCCTTTTGCCAACAGTATGTAAAAGCCTTGCTCTCTTCTGCTTTGGCTGTCCCTGGGGCATCTATGTATGTATACATGGATGATATTATTCTGGGGGTCTCAGCCCCCCAAGAGCTGGACGGCCTCTGGGATGTTACTCAAAACTGCTTAAAAAGGGGGCTTGTTGCTCCTCCATTAAAGATTCTTGGGGCATCACTTTCTCTTGAAAAGGCTCTCCACTTAAGCCCCAGTTGGTTTACAACAATCCTTTGACACTTACTGAACTACAAAAACTTTTAGGGGAAATTAGCTGATTTCGGCCTTGGGTCCCAATAACTACAGAGGTCTTATCTCCCCTCTTTACTCTGCTTGTTGGCCAGAGCCCTACAGATCAAATTTATCTAAGCAAGGAACATTCCCAAATTCTCCATATGGTACCGGATGCTATTGACAAGGCCTGTCTCATCTGGTACCACCCTTGGAACCCCTTGGAACTCTGGATCCTCCCTGGGGCTCAGCTAGTGACAGCAGTACTCACTCAAAATGGTCAACCTCTCTAATGGCTCCACCCCTCTCTGGGGAGAATGTCTCGGGCGCACACACCCATAGATCAAATGGCAGACATGACTCAAAGGGGGGAGGGACTCTGCCCTCTGCAGCTTTGGGAAGGATCCTGATAAGATTGTTACTCCCAATAGGTTGAGGGACCTTACACGGGTAAAACTAAATAATCCCTGCTTGGTGATAGCACTAGAGGGATTCCTAGGTCAACTGGATTGTCATTTTGGCCCTCACTGGTGGGTGTCAGCCTTTCTCCGATTAGAATGGCAAGGGCCCTGCTTGTTTCTGAAGACCCCATCCTGAAAGCTCCCGATGTTTTTACTGATGAGCAGTTTCTCCATCCCTGTGAGGGATTGGCTCAATATAAGTAGTTGATGGCCATTGTCCTAGCCTTAAAAAAGGTCCTAGAATGCATGAATCTCTTCTCAGATAGCCTATATGCTGTAAATTTACTACCTGACCTAGTCTGGTCTCACATTCAATTGGATAACAACTCCATTACTCCCCTCATGATCCAGGTTCATTCCTTACTAAAGGAACGTAAAAACCCCATTTCTATTCACCACCTGAGAAGACATCAAAATCTCCCTGGGTTGTTGGCCCAGGGAAATGCCCTGGCAGATCAGCTTGCATCAGGCAATGCAAGAGTACTCACCCTGCAACAATCCCAAAATTTTCACAACTTAACTCATAACAATTGGAGAGGACTTCATGCCCGATTTCCTGGGGTCCTCATAGAAGAGCTTAAAAGAATTATCCATAGTTGTAAGTTCTACCAGCCTTTCTTACAACTCCCCCCCCCCTTGCAGCCAGCTGGGGTCAACCCCCAGGGGACTAAAGCCCAATGCCTTGTGGCAAACTGATGTCAACCATTTTCCACCATATAATGGGGGCTGGAGAGATGGCCTAGTGGTTAAGAGCACCGACCGCTCTTGCAGAGGACCCGGGTTCGATCCCCAGCACCCACATGGCGGCTGAGAACCGTCTGAAACTCCAATTCCAGGAGAACTCCAGTTCCAGGGGAATCCGACACCCTCTTCTGACCTCCACGGCATTGCACGACACGGGTGCACAAACTTGCATGCAGACAGTACATTCATACACATACAGAAATAAATAAAATTAATAAAATTAAAAAAAAAAAACTGATAATGGGCCTTGTTTCACGAGCCAGGCCCTCTCTTCCTTTTTCAAGTCCTGGAAAATCTCCCACTCCACTGACATCCCAAATAACCCCCAGGGGCAAGCTATTTTGGAACGGACTCATAGGGATCTTAAAATACAATTACAAAGACAAAAAGGGGGAGACCGGAGCCCCCACGTACAATTATGTCTTGCACTAGCTTCCCTAAATATTTTTAATTTGCAAAAAGGAGGCTCGGAGAGTAGGCTTTATAAACTGGGGGACACAGGCACCCCAGCCTCCTATTCAGGTGAGATGGAGGGGCCCCCTTACAGGACAGTGGAAGGGTCCTGATCTGCTTTTGAACCTGGGGAGAGGTTTTGGGTGCATCTTTCCCCCCCTCAAACCCCAACCCCATTTGGATCCCAGCTAGAAACCTTAAATTCCTCCCCCAGGAGGAAGAGCATGACAAAACCACACCAATTGTCCCAGAGGGAGAGGAGACAACTTTGATGGATGACCAATAAGATACAGCGCCTCTTCACCAACACCAGAAAGAGGGGAAGGAAAAGAACAAAAAGCAAAAAAATGTCCCAAAACAACAAATACCTGGGAAGGACCTCTTCCAAACTCCTACAGAGATAAAAATAGGAGAAAGAAAGGAAGACCCCAGCCTAATAAAAAGGAGTCCATGGGCTAATAAGCCCTTGAGACTGGTCCCCTTTTGTTTTATAGGTAACCTACAAAAATGATTTTCAAGGCCAGCCTGATCTACAGAGTGAGTTCCNAAAACAAGGAAAAAGGGGGGGGAAAGGGAAAGGAAGACCCCCAGAGGCCTAATTAAAAAAAGAGGGGTTCCATGGGCTAATAAGCCCTTGAGACTGGTCCCCTTTTGTTTTATAGGTAAACCTCAAAACTGATTTTTCAAGGCCAGCCTGTCTGAGTTGAGTTCCAGGACAGCTGGGGCTACAGGGGAGACCCTTGTCTCAAAAAAAAAGACCCAAAAAAAAAAAAAAAAAAAACAAACCCGAAAAAAAAAAAAAAAAAAAAAAAAAAAAAAAAAAAAAAAAAAAAAAAAAAAATGATGACAACTTGGCTTTTACTACTGGTCTTCCAGAGGATGGTGACTCCAGTTTTGCCTAACCTGCATGAGCCATGGAGTGTTACCTGGCAGGTCATCACCCCCAGCTTGATGTCGGTTGTAGCTCAGGTCAGAGGAATGCATCCTGGAGGGACCTGGTGACTGACTCTAAAGGTGGATCTCTGTGCCCTGCTTCGACAGGATCCCTGGCATGAGGGTGGGATCAGAATCCCGGGCTGTGGAACACACCAATTTATGAATGAGCTGTGGGAAATCTGTTCTTATGTCTGCCCTGCCCCAACTTCTAGGACACTAGCCGCCTCATGCGGTGATGGGCAAAATTTCTATTGCAAAGCTTGGGGATGTGAGAAAACTGGCACATGCTATTGGATTGACCACCAATCACCCTCGAGCCTTATTAGGGTCAAGCGAGGCACCCTCACAAAATGCACTTATAGTTCATCTGTGCTCTGTAATCCCTTAGAAATCTCCTTTACCGAAAAGGCCAAGTTCAATACCAGTTGGAATCTGGGGCTGACCTGGGGTCTTCGGTTATACAAATCTGGGTATGACACAGGGGTCCTGTTTACCCTAAGATATATAGAAACTGTTAGGAGACACAGCCAGGGAATAGGCCCGAATGCACTCCTAAATGCCAAAATACCTCCCAGGTTGACCAGGTCACTTCTGATAACTATCAACCCCCCCCCCGCCTTTAAATGTGACTCCAATCTTACTGACAGAGGGGTCACTATGTCTGAGGACACCCTCTAGAAACTAATGAAGTCCACATTTCATGCCCTTAATAACACTCAACCCAATATTACTAAAGATTTTTGGCTTTGCTATATTATTAAGTCTCCATTTTATGAGGGGGTTGGCCTTAATGGCTCCTTTGAAGTTACCCAGTCTGATCAGGGCTGCTTGTGGGGGAAGAAGCCTCAGGCCTTGCCATCCAGACAGTTACCGGCCAAGGTGCCTGCATTGGGAATGCTCCCCCTGCTTATACTCACCTATGTGCTTCCTTTACTTCTTCCCTTAATCTTGGGAAACGGGCTTCTGGGACGAAGCCTAAGGATGGGGGGTGGTGGGTCTGCTCCTGCATAGGGTTGGCCCCTTGCCTCTCTTCCACGGTTTTCAATGAATCCCTTGACTTCTGCATCCTCACCCTGCTTCTCCCTCGTATTTCGTTCTATCAGGGGAAGAGTTGTTTCTTTTCCAGGGTCGAGATTCCCTGACCCGGAGGAGGAGAGAGCTCATGACTGCAATCACCGTCACTATGCTGCTGGGGCTGGGACATGTGGGACCAGGGACAGGGATCACTTCCCTGGCGACCCAGTGGTCCAGCATTGCCTTTCTTCGAGCCACTATGGATGAAGACCTTAAGGAAATAGAAAAATCCATCTTCCTTCTGGAGAAATCACTCAGCTCCTTGTCAGAGGTGGTCCTGCAGAACCGTAGGGGATTGGACCTTCTCTTTCTGCAGCAGGGAGGGCTCTGTGCAGCCCTGGGGGAAGAGAGCTATTTCTATGCCGATCACTCAGGGGTGGTGAGGGACTCCGTGGCTAAAGTCAGGGAAAGGCTCGCAAGCAGGGAAAGGGATCTAAAACAGAACCAGGGATGGCTTGAACCCTGGCATCAACAATCACCTTGGTTGACCATGCTGTGTCCACACTGATGGGTCCCTTGTTGATCCTCCTCCTTACTTTTGTACCTTGCCTCCTTAACCCCCTAGTAGCCTTTGTAAAGGGACAGGTAGAAAAGGTCCAATTAATGACTCTCAGACTCCATTATGATCTCCTCCTGCCGCCATCAGACACCCAAGTCTAACACCCCCTTTGTCCTGCTGACAAAGCCTTAGAAATGGTTGCTGCACCAGCCTCTTACAGGGACACCGCCGACTAGCCCGTATGGGTTTCGCGGCTGACCCAGAGGTTTCGCACCTTGAGGTTTCGCAGGATCGAACAAAACAAAAAAGGGGAGATGAAGGGCCCAAGGCTGAGGGACAGACATTCAAGACAGCACCGAAGGGAAGTCGGGGAGGAGGGAACTATGGTTGTTTTGAAACTCTCCTCAGTGGTCGAAAGGGCTTCCATGCAGGTGGCCTCGGCGTGATCAGACAAGGTGTAATCATCTTACTGGCTCTGACCAGACATGCTATGCTCATGATCAGGTGACCTTTGTACCCATTGGCTGCCCAGCCCTCCCCACATAAACCACAAGCCTTTGACGCAGACAGCTATCCTTATTTAAGCAAGTGATTCTTCCACAATAAACGAGTTCCTGCTTTGACTGGCTCCCTGTCTGTCTGTCTCTGGGTTCTGGGAGGCTGTGGGCTGGGTAGACAGCACACTCATCCATCCTCCCGACTGCCGTGGGGGGCAGGGCCCCACACCTAATATTAGTATGGAAGCACAATAGACCTCAGCCACCAAAGCAATCTTAAGTTGAAAGAGCAATGCTGGTGATAGCATAATATAGCACTTTAAATTAGAATACAAAACCATAGTAACAAAAACAGCACAGCACTGACATAGAAATAGATACGAGACCCTACCAGTGAAAGAGAATAGAGAACTCAGAAGGAAAGCTGCACAGTTAAAACCACCTGATTTTTTATTTTTAAATTTTATTAGCAAATACTATTTTATATAATAATCGATTTCCTTATAATGTTTTCATACAACACATATACATATATATGTATATAATGTATCTCACCCATATTCACCCCTTTCACCTTATCTTTCCCCCCTCCCCCACTCTCCTATATTCCCCTTTATTTTCATGATGTTTAAGAAATAGTTTTATTGAGTTGAGAATGACATATAATCTATTTTGATTGTATTCAGACCCTCTCCCCAATCCACTCCCACCTTACTATTTCCCCAGAGCCTCATGTCCTCTATTATAGTTTCTCATTAGAGTTTTAAAGGCCTATTGAGTCTAATCTGTGTTTCCCGAGTGCTCATGAGTGTGGGTCTATCCTTAGAGTCTGGTCACCAGTAAGGAAAGCTTTCTCTCTCTCCCAGCATCTATCGATTGATGCCAACTAGGGCTGGGGATTCTGGCTGACTTCCTCCATCCATACTGTGCCCTTGTCTGACTTGGGTTTGAACAGGCCTTGTGCAGCGTGTCCTAAGTGCTGTGGGCTCATATGTCCAACTACCCTGACAACTGCCTGATTTTTGACAGAGGTGCCAAAAATGTACATTGGAAAAAAGACAGTTTCAAGAAATGGTGTGAATAATGGGTATTCACCTGTAAAAAGAACAAAGCCAGATCCCTATCTCTCTCTCTGCGCGCGCGCGCGCGCGCGCGCGCACACACACACACACACACACACACACACACACAAATGACTTAAAAATATGTCAAATTACTTAATCTAAGACCTGAAATTTTGAAACTACCCCAAGCAAAGAAGAAAAACACTTCATCATAACAGACACAGGCAACTGTTTTCTGAATAGGACTCCAATGTGTCAATAAATAACCCCAAGAATTGGATATAAACACAGATGGGGGCGGGCAGCTAAATAACACCTTCGTTCTGGTTTTCTTATCTTTTTTTTTGAGGAACCTTCATCTATTTACATTCCTATGAAGGATCTAACAATATGTAACAGTTCCTGATCAAGGGGAGGCAGAACTTCATCCCTTGCTACTATGTATCGAGGCCGTCTCCCACTGAGGCATCGCTTTTGCTGCTTTCAAAGTTTTCCAAAGTTGTCCGTCTTGGTCCTCTGCAGTCGGAAAGGCATCTGCTGAGGTGTGTGTCTCAGTACTATCTTGCTTGACGTTCTAAGTCTTTCTGGGTCTCTCTGGTTTATGTCTGCAGTTAATTTGGTAAAGTTCTCTGTCATTATTACTTCAATATTCTGTTTTCTTCTCCTTTTGGTATTTAAATTACATACAACTTAACACCTTTTGATTTTATCCCTCAGTTCCCAGATATTAAGAAGTTTCTTTTAACTTATTTTAAAGTTTTCTAGTTTTGAGCTGGAGAGATGGCTCAGCAGTTAAGAGCACCGACTGCTTTTGCAGAGGACCTGGGTTTGATTCCCAGCACCCACATGGTGGCTAAGAACCATCTTTAACTCCAGTTCCAGGGGAATCTGACACCCTCTTCTGACCTCTGTGGCATTGCACGACATGGGTGCACCAACCTACATGCAGACAGTACACTCACACACATAAACAAGTAAAATAAATAAAATAAAGTTTTCTAGTTTCTTCCCTGCCATGCCAAGTTTATTGAAAAACCAATCAAAGATGTTTTTTCTTTCTTTTACTGTGCTTTTATTTTCTATCGGGTTTTCTCCTTTTGAGACCAGGCCTTACTACGTAGCCCATGGTGGCCTCCAGCGGGTACCTCTCCCACCTCAGTCTCCAAGTGTTGGGATTATGGTATGCACCACCACATCAGAGTCTCTAGTAGTTTATTTCAATTATCAGTTCCTGGCTTTCAGTTTCCATTACCCATACGTTCTTGCACAGTGTGTACTTTTCCCATTAGAGTGCTTATCATCGTAATCATCATCACACTTGGCTGTTCTTTCTAAAAGTTCTGGTGCCTGGATTAGTTGCTTTTCTCCTTGTTGAGACAGACTGTCTGACAGAAACAATGTAAGGTAAAAAGGATTTATTTGGGTTCAAAGCTTAAGAAGGTGTAGAATCCATCACGGCAGGAAGACATGGTTTTGGGGGTTTGAAGTGTCCGGTCACTTTACACTGGCTGTCAAGAAGCAAAGTTAAATAATGCTGCCATTCAGCTGTTCAGCCGGTGTCATCTTTGCTCCTTTTTATTCAATATGGGACTCTTGGGAGTTTCCATGTTTCCATGGACTGGAAACACCAAATTCAAGACAGATGATCCCTTCTCAGTTACCTTTGTGGCAATGTCCTTAAAAACACATCTGGAGTCCTTGGTGGCTCAAAATCCAGTCAAGCTAATCACAAGGATTAATCACGAGTTCACCCTTTGTCAACTTGCTTCTTACATCACTTTCAAATCACAACTCCAAGGCAGGAGACCCAGGAGTTCCCTCCTCTCACACTCATCTACACCTAGACACCAGCACTTCATCAAAATTACTCCATGGGTATTCCTGCCAGTTCATAGTTCCAGAGACATCTGTTCCTGATAAACAGATCTCAGTTACTGATTCTCCCTTGGGGCATCTGTCACTTTATGTTCATACAGGGAGTTGCTTTGGAGGCTCAGTTCTCTGATAAGTCTAAGAAAAGTTGATTCCTTAGTCTGAGTTGTTTTTTCCTTACCAGAAGGATGGGGATAAGACTCCCAGTACTTTTCACGTCAGAGCTGCAATCAGAAGACCCTGAACGGAGGCAGTCTGAGACCATCCTACCAATTTATCCGATATTATTAATTTTTCTGATTTTTCTAGGTAAATAAGCAGGACAGCTGATCTAATGTAGTTATGCATTAGTCTGTTGTTTGTATTCTATGGAAATTAGAGGTTGAAGTTGTGGTGCATACCTTTGATCCCAGTACTCAAGAGGCAGAGGCAGGCAGATCTCTGTGAGTTCAAGGCCAGCCTGGTCTACTGAGTTCCAGACCAGCTGGGGCTACAGGGAGACCCTGTCTCAAAAAGGCCCCCCCCCAAAAAAAAAGAACAAAAAGGAAAATAAATTAGAGGTTGAAACACAGTAGAGTGTCTGCAGTGCTTTAATATTTTTAAACATTTGTCAAGTATGACTATCTAAATAAATAAATACCCTCATCTATAGATTCACAATAGATCTCTAGAAATCTTCATGTTTTGCAAATATGGAGAGACACCATCATGTAACATGTCTCAGGCATATTACCTGCAAGAATAACTTTTCCTATCCAAATATATATTTTTTGGTCTTTTTGAGACAGGGTCTCTTTGTAGCCCCAGCTGTCCTGGAACTTACTATGTAGACCAGGCTGGCCTTGAACTCACAGAGATCTGCCTGCCTCTGCCTCCTGAGTGCTAGGATTTTATAGGTGAAACCCTCAAAAATGAAAAAGAAACCCCTCCCCAACCATATGCTTAGTTAAGGGTTAAATTTCTTGGCAGCACTAGTTTGATACAATTACAAGTTTAAGTCATTTTGCCTTTGACAATGCTTTTGTGAGAACATTTTTATACTTATGATTATTTTAATTTCATATGTATGAGTGCGTTGCCTGCAGGTATTTAAGTGCACCTGTATTGTGCAATGCCTATGGAGGTCAGAATGGGTCATTGGATCCCCCTGGAACTGGAGTTACAGATGTTTGTTGGCAACCATGTGGGATCTGGGAACCTAACCCAGGTCTTCTGCAAAGGCAGTCAGTGCTGAGCCATCTCTCTTGAGAACTTTCTTATTTCCATCTCCTATATACAGAAAGGGGATCTATCAGCCAGTTTTATACCCAATTATTACCTTCCAGGACATAGTTGCTTTGGCTGTACAAAGTAGAACTGATTTTGTTTTAATTTAATAGATTTAGAGTTTTGATTGAGAGACACCTTGACTCTACATGCCAGTCTTAAAGTAAGGAAACTTGAAAGCTGTCTGGCATCCATCATCTGCTCGGTACAGGCCAAGTTGGAGAAAGTGTTCAGTGAGTAGGGGACATTAGGAGACGTGAGGCAGGGGTTGGTATGATCTGTTGGCTGTCCTGAGCTCAGAATGATGACCTTCCCTTTCTTAGAGTGAGATGTCTTCTGCTGCCCGAGCTGTTTTGAAGCATGGGTCTTATAGCCACAGGTTATTACAGACACATTGTTAATGAGAGTCAAAATGGATTTCATAAGGGAGAACTGCACCTTTTGACTATTAATATTTAGAAATGTCTAGATACCCAGTCATGCTTGAATGTTTACACTAATTATTAGATTGCCCTGTCTCTGTGGAATAAAGTCATAAAAACACATGTTATAGTATTCTACACGGCTTCCATTTAATGTTGTAAGGTTGAGATGGCAAATTTATCTGATCTGGTTATGTCAGTGCTTCTGTGTACTTCCTATTTATAAAGCTTTGATATGATCTCCTTGGGTGATAGATTGCCCATTGTTTAACTTTTTGACCAATATGAATTACAAGTTCTACCCATAGGAGCTGCCTTGCACTTGAAATTGACGGGCATTATGTTCTAACTGTCCCAAATAAGGCAGGGGTTTATTAAGTAGCCAGTATGATTACAGTCTTTGGAAAAGAATAAAAGAATCAGGTCAAGGGTGGGCTGAAGAGCCAGTCGGTCATTGCTGCACAGGTGTTTTTACAGAAGGCACTGAGAACCTACCACTGATTTCTGCTCACCAGTTTTCAGGGATTTTGATGTTCTCCATGGAACAGTCAGAGCGTAGTCTTTTTGGCCTAGAGAAACACTAGGCAGGGAGCTTAAGAATAATTATGAATTCCTTGATTCTAGTTCAAGGTACCATTGAATAGTCAAGATCTTCTTCCTTTGTGGAATTTTTATTTGCTGTAATATATATTTGCAGGAAGTTGTTAGGTACACATAGGTAAAGACATAGCTGAAAACATGAGTGATGGTGAGTATAGCAAATATTTCTTTTAATATTTTTTATTTGTTTTCAATAGGGAGAGAGAGCATTGCTGCCATAGTGTACCTGTGAAGGTCCTGCAGGAGTCAGTTCTCTTTGTCTACCATATCCTGGGGCCCGAACTCAGGTCATCTGGCTTTGTGGCCAGTACCCTGCTGAGCCATCTCACTGACCCAAAGATTTTTTTTTTTTTGGCAGTTTTGAGACAGGGTCTCTCTTTTAGTTCCAGCTGGCCTGGAGCTCACTCTGTAGACCACGCTGGCTTTGAACTCACAGAGATCCATGCTTGCCTCTGCCTTCCAAGTGCTAGGATTAAAGGTGTGTGCCACCATGCCTGGCTAGATTTCTTGAGTAAAATACAAAAGGCCAAAGTTAGAGAAGAAAAATTAAATAAAAGCTGGGCTTGGTGGTGCACACCTTTAATCCTAGCACTTGGGAGGCAGAGGCAGGTGGATCTTTGTGAGTTCAAGGCCAGCCTGGTCTACATAGCGAGTTCCAGGACAGCTGGAGCTACAGGGAGACCCTGTCTCAAAAAAAGACCAAAAAAAAAAAAAAAAAGAAAAATTAAATAAAGTAGGTTTTTTTTTTTTTATCAAGTTCAACACCTTCATTTCCAAAGGCTTTTTAAAATGAAAAGGCAAAGTACAGACCCAGAAAATATTTACAAAACAGACCTTTGACAATGTATGTTATACATCCATTATATAAACTATGTGATACCTGCATATAATTGCATGCTACTTACAAGCTTAACAATAAGAAAAAATCCCCAAGGATGTGAGTAGACATTTCCTTTTTGAAGATATTACACATGACAAGTGAACACATGAAAAGGACTAAGCATCATTAGGCATGAAGGAGATGTAAATTAAAACAGTGAGACATCATAACACCTCCACTAAGATGGTTAAATATTAAAAAGGCTGACCATACCAAGTATTAAGAAGACTAAAGAAGAACTGGAATGCTCATACATTGCAAGTGTGATGTAAAGTGTCACTGATAGGGCGGTGAATTTTAGGTGTCACTAGCCTGGCAAGGGGGATACATACTCAGATTACTAGTAGAAGATTATTCCTGGGAAGGTCTGTGAGGGTGTGTAAGTGTAGATTTGTTCTCAAATAAAAAAACTGAGCTAAAATTCTCCCCTTACCAATGGAATGTGAGTAGGTATCGAATCATTCTCTCTCTCTATCTCTCTGTCTCTCTGTCTCTCTGTCTCTCTGTCTCTCTGTCTCTCTGTCTCTCTGTCTCTCTCTCTCTCTCTCTCTCTCTCTCTCTTTCTCTCTGTCACCTGGGACATCAATCTTCTTTCTGTAGATTCCAAAGTTCCTGCCTCTCTGCCTCCAGCTCCAGTGCTTGTACCAGCAGCACTCTGATACTCTCCCCACACATGTAAACTTGTTTTTTGACTTGGGGTTTCAGACTGGAAGTTTTATGTTGGTGTCCCCAGCCCTCAAGCATTGCCGTTGGGCTGATTACATCACTGGCTTTCTTGGTTTTCTCGCCTACAGCAGATGGTAGGACTTCCTGGCCACAATAATCCTGAGTTAATTCCAAAACTTACCTCCCCACAAGCCAACTAATCCAAATGTCCTGCTATATTGCAATAGTTTCTTTATTAAACAAATTCCTTCCATATGATCCAGCCATTTCCCTCCTCTATAAATAAACAGGAGCCATGAAAGCATATGTCAACATTTACCCATGAAATTGATAGCATTTTGTTGATGTGTGCCTCAAGCTAGAACATGAACAGGTAAATGTGTACGTAATGCCATATTTCCATACAATAGCATATTACTCAGGAAAATGAAATTGACTCAAATACTGATAGACCAACTGTGGAAATGGACCTCAATAGTTATGTGGAATGCAGGGAGACAGGAGAAATAGCATATCTTCTGTGATTCTGTCTCTTCAGACTTCTAGAAATCTACAGGTACACAAGGAAGAGAGTGTTTGCCTGGGAATAAGACAAGAGAGAATCCTGTGAGGAAGTTGTTACAAAGGGAGAGAGGAACCATGAAAGGATATGGATGTAGCCATTTTCTTACCATTTGGTGATAGCTTCAAAAGCACATAATTATATAAAAGTTTATCAAACCATATGCTTTAAATATGTGCATTTCTCATATGTAAATTTAATCCTATAAGGCTCTAAAAGAAAAAAATCCAAGTAAATGCAGCTAGAAGTAAAAACATAATAGTTATAAATATGATAATATCAGATGTTCAACATCACTAATTATTAGAGAAATATGACTGTAGACCACAGAAAATACTTTTTCAGGCATACAAGAATGGCCTTTTTAAAAACACCAAGAAGTGTTTGTAAAAAGAGTTCAAATGGAGCTGGACATGGCAGTGCACACCTTTAATCCATCACATATTTGGCAGAGGCCAGCAAATCACTGTGAAATCCAGGCTATTCTGGCCTCCATAGAGAGTTCTAGGTCATCTGGGGCTATGTGGAGACGCTGTCTCTCTCATATACACAAAAAAAGTTTAAATGGAGTTGCCCTATAATGCCCTCTATGGGCACCAAAGGTCAATAAATAACAAGGCCGGTGTCATGAATGGGCTACATTTTTTGGTGTTGGTGGCCTGGGGGGTCACATAAACCCTTAAGCATTACTGGCTATTGCTATTGCTCTGGTTACTGCTACCCCCCCCCAGCTCCCTGAACTTGATGTTAAGATCCTGAAGACACCCCATACTTAAGTCATTGAGCATGAAGAAAGCAAGTTGGTGCTGATTTGCTAACCCTACTTGAGAGCTTTCATTGTAATGGAAGGTACTATGCATGCTACCAGATGTAAAAGGTAACTATTAATAAACCTTGAAAGCTGATTGGATTTAAGGTCTATTTAAAGATGAAAGCCATTACCCTGACTGAAAAAGATGAAACCCATTCCTGGGCACCATTATCAGATAGCTAAGAACCCAAGGCTAGATAAGTCATAGACCCTAGGGGAGAGTCTACTACTATGATTCTGCTAAATGGGCATAGTATTAAACCAACTCTGAATGACTTAACTTACATCCATAGATTAGTGCATCTCTCATCCTTGATCAAAGAAGTTTCCTTTTCTTTTTTTAATATTTTATTTATTTATTTATGTGTATAAATGTATTGTCTGCATGTAGGTTTGTGCACCCGTGTCGTGCAATGCCTCAGAGGTCAGAGGAGGGCATCGGATTCCCCTGGAACTGGAGTTCTCCTGGAATTGGAGTTACAGATGGTTCTCAGCTGCCATGTGGGTGCTGGGGATCGAACCTGGGTCCTCTGTAAGAGCAGTCGGCGCTCTTAACCACTAGGCCATCTCTCCAGCCCAGAAGTTTCCTTTTCAGTAGATGGGGATTAGCACAGAGACAACTGCTTAATGTACAGAGAACATGTGACTATGGAGCGTTGGTCTTAAACAGGACACCTGTGCCACACCATTTCTTCCAAGGCTCAAGGATAGTTGATGAAGGGGCAGCAGGGAGATTGTAAGGACCCAAGGTTGTAGATTATGAAACTATTTTCTGGATGCAAGAGGGCAGCTGCACCTATGAGCTTCCAGCAGTTGTTACAGCATGCATAAGACTTGCTCAAGCTCAAGCCAGACACAATCACAGCATGGAGAGGTGAGGTAGGCACAGCATCTTTCCCCTAGCCAAGGAACTCTTGGCAATTGATAGCTACTGGGAGAGGGAGAGTCCATTTTTTTTAAGGGCGTGGCTCCTGGTAGGTCATCCATGCTCTAGTGGGTGGTCCCATCCCCTAGAGACTATGTATGGACAGCACAAATTAGACTTGGTTTTTTTTTAAAAGGACACAGAATTGGGTAGGTGAGAAAGGTGGATGATCTGGGAGAATTTGGGAGGGCTGTGAATATACTCAAAATACATTGCATGATATTTCCAAAGAATAAATAAAAACACATATTAAAAAAGTGTTGGTGGTGGGGATGGGGGGAATCTTTGCTTATAAACCATTGTAACAAAGGGTAATACATTGTGGGAACAGAATAGAAAGGAAAAAAGATCCTGGGTTCCCAGGGGTAGCAAATTATAGGAAGATACTTGGTAGATAAAGGCTGTGTATTAAGGTTTGCTATGCAGTCTCATATTAGTTCTGACTGTAGCCCTTCTAATGTGGAATATGCAAAAGTCTGTAGTAAAGTCTGTTACATTTATTATCAAATATGTATTATCAAACCATGGTAAAATATTGAAGAGATGTGAAATATGAAATAGAATCAGAATCTCCAAGGGGAAAACAAATTTTTGTGTCCAAATTAAAGAAACTTCCTAACAAGCTTGCACTGAGAAGACAAGCAGGATTTGTTTAGAGAAAGAATTTTCTGGAAGGCTGCATGACAGGCTGGGCACAATTGAGGAAGTGCGCTGTAAGACACGTTAGATGCCAGCCGGCCAGAGTCTTGTGCACTAGATGCTACAGAAGAGGAAGAAGGGATTCCTGGGGCAAAACTGAGTCTTAAAGAGGTGGCTTCTCCAGTTCAGGCCTGGACCAGAGTGAGTTCTAACCCTGACCTTCAAACGTCTTCATTCAGCCATTCTTTGGATCTTGGTTTCCATTTGTCATGCTTCTCTGGCAGTGCCTAGTCTCCTTTAGCTTTATATATAGTGTTATTTGAAGATAGCTAAAATTAAATAAGCCTTCCAATTGCCTTAGTACCTTGACTAAGTGACTAAGTGCTGCTGTTCTGTCCTCTGCTTAGTGTAGCATAAGCCTTTGGAGTCTCCCTACTTTTTACTATAATGTGTCAAAGCAATAGATGAACCAGATGAGGTTTACCAAGGGGTGGAGCTTACAGCTTTCTAATTTAGAGGACTCCCCATCTCTATTCTCTCCCCCCCACCCCCGCAACACTCCTAGTCCTTATTATCTTTATTAAAAAGAATATGCTACAAGAGAAATTCAGACCAGAAAGAAATGCAGGAAGTTGCCCCAGGTAGGATAGTTTTAATAACTGGTAATGACTCTGCTTCCTTTTGTTAATATGAAAGAAACAGACCAGTTTTCCAGAGGCTGGTGCAAATGATTCTACTTATAATGAACCCATGAAAGAGAATGTCTTTTCTCCTTTCTAAGTTACTTTTCCTTATGTTTCCAGCAGAGACCAACTGGATTATGCACAATGTCAGGAATATTTATTCCCCATTCCCACATGTATACTTGTTTGGAAATTGGGCATCCTCAGCTACATAATTTAGGCACTCCGTTGCCTTCTTTCCTCAAGGGTTTAAAATTTTTCTCCCATTTAGTGTTCGAGAAATGCACACTGTCTCTGCAGCCCCTGTGGCCACAGGCAGCTTGCCACCCACTGTAGGTGGGTGGTTTCATGTGTTGGCAGAGAGGATTCTGGGAAGTCAACCGGAAGCTCCAGATTTGGCCTCCGCCAGTCCAGAGTATCTGTAGAATTAACGCTGTCTGTGTGGTAAATGATAATTAGGAGGACATGTGCCAACAAGTAAGTGGCCATCTGAAGTGGTGGGCGTGGCCTGAAACTCCTGTTTTGGGAAGAGGCCTTCAGACTAGAGGCACCCAGTAGAGAAGGCAGCAGAAAGCTCCAGAAGAAAATCGTAATAGCTGAGCTGAACACTGTGAGGAGAACTGGAAGAACAAGGCAGAACCAGCCAAGAGCAGCAAAATTCATCTAGAAAGTCGCAGAAGAGATGTGTCCCAATTAGAACAGGGAGCTTATGGGAGAAAAAGAAAGCACATCTGCAAAGGCTGTGGACTACCGAAAAAGTGACTATTACGTATCTCTAAGGATCTCGTAAGCATCTGTAAAAATAGAGAAGCCGGGCGTGGTGGTGCACGCCTTTAATCCTAGCACTTGGGAGGCAGAGGCAGGTGGATCTTTGTGAGTTCAAGGCCAGCCTGGTCTACAGAGTGAGTTCCAGGATAGCTGGGGCTACTGGGAGACCCTGTCTCGAAAAGACCAAAAAAAAAAAAAAAGAGAAGAAATGATAGAACTAGGAAAATCAGAAATATTTGATGAGGAGTATTGAAACAAAGGCTTTCATTCCATCTATTTCAGAGGGGTTTGAGAGGTTCAAGGTAAACCCACATTCTATGTTTACTACTATTTGAAGTTTCTCAAAGCATTTGAGCATCTCATTCAGTCCTCTCTGCAGCTCTCACTCCCATGCTCTGTGATTACCGTGTTACCCTTGGTGTGGAGGGCTCCTAACACAGTTCCCTCCTCACACGCTCACTGTGTAGCCCTCGACTACACTGCGGATCTCTAATGGCTGGTCTCTATTTGGGCCATGGGCCCCAGCAAAGCAAAGCAAAGCAAAGCAGTGTGCAGTCACTGTGTTTATAAGGAAAATAAGCTTGGTAAATTTTTCCTTTCAAATTTCATTTTGATACTTCTTTAACAGCAAGTTCACAACTTTGAGAAGTTGTCTCACCTGTTGTTAATTAGCGAATTAGACGGAGGCACTGGGATCAAGACTTGTGTTGAGTTTAAGTTCATCTGTCCTTGAAGACCATGTGGATCTATGTTGCACCATATGGTCTCTTACAAACACAGTGGTATCTAGTTCGTGTGAAGGATATTCTCAAAATGATTTGGTTCATAAAACTGTCAGTTGATTTCATACATCTAATTGAAGTATTTTCTACCTAAAATAGGGCAATTTACAGAAGTATCTCTGTTTTATTTACATTGAATTTTCCCATAAAGCAGCAGGTTTGCAATAAGGCATTTCACACCCCTATGGTATTTTGAAAAACACAGTTTATACAATCTGGCACAAGCTAGGCTAAGTGTGAGCCTGCAGAAGGGGGTGTGAGGGGACAGCTCAAGCAGCAGCAACTTCCAAAACTAAATGAAGTGTCATCTTAAGGAGTCTGCTGTTAATGTAATTTAAATCACTCACCTGAAATTAATATTCTGCTGAGGGAAATAAAGCAATTTAAAAGACCACATAATTTGTGATCACTTTAATGACATTATGTGGTCACGGACGGCTCCCTTATCTAATATAGTAGCACTTCAATTTCTTTGAACACTAAACACATTTTTCCATTTTAATTACTTGGCTTTTGGAAAAAAAAGAGAGAGAGAGAGATGTAGTCATTCCCTGCAGATTGTTAACTATTTGAGATTTATGCCTTGCTTCATTACAATTAGGTAAACATGATCTTGACATACTTATTATCAAACCTAATATTCATTCTTACAGAGGAGGGTGGAAATCAAAGAACAGTGACCTGTCCTGGGAGACCTCCAAGCCTTCAAGCCCATAGAGGCTAATTTCATTTCTTTCTGTAGCTAGAAGAAGATAGCACGTATTACCTTTATTCTTCCCATCTGGGTACATGGAAATGTTAAAGGAAAACAAACAGTTTCCCCAACTGTCTGATTGTCTTGTAGAAAGAGATCACCCTGGACTCTTTTTGAATGAGAAAAGGATTCAGTAGAAGAGAAAAAAATGGACAAATGTGTTGGCTGTCAATAGAACACATTGGGATTAGTGTTGTTTCTCAGCATTGAAAAAGAAGGAGTTGGTTTGAAAAATAGCTAAACATGATGTGTTTGGTTAATATCTTTATTTCTTAGTATTTTTCTAACATATTTTCCTTTCAATTTAATGAGCATAAAGAGTTTGTGGTTTGAGGCAGGAAAAATGGCCTCCAGGACTCAGAGTCTTGTTGCTGCTTCTCACTTGACTTTGTTGCCTGGAGAATCAAATCATATAGGTTTTTTCCCTCTTTTTATTGAGATAGGGTTACCCTGTAGCCCTAGGCCACCTGAAATTCTCTATATAGAGCAGGGTGGCCTTGATCTCATAGAGGTCCCCCTGCCTCTGCCTCTGAAGTGCTGGGATTAAAGGTGTGTGCCAGCAATCAATGAAATAGAAACAAAGAAAACAATACCAAAAATCAATGAATCCAAAAGTTGGTTCTTTGAAAGAATAAACAAGATAGACAGACCTCTATCTCAGTTAACCAAAAGAAAGAAGGAACAACTCCAAATCAATACAATCCATGATGAAAAAGGAAATATCACAAGAGACAAGGAAAAGATCCAGAAAAATCATACAGGAATACTTCAAAAACCTATACTCTACCAAGCTTGAAAAACTAGAAGAAATGGATGAATATCTGAAATCCTGGGAAACACCAAAGCTCAACCAAGAAGAGATCGACAGCTTAAACAGACGCATAATATATGAAGAAATTGAAGATGTAATAAGAAACCTCCCAACTAAAAAAAGTCCAGGCCCAGACAGTTTCACAGCAGAATGCTATAAAACATTTCTAAAAGACCTACAACCATTATTACTGAAACTATTTAGAAGGATACAAACAGAGGGAACTCTCTCAAGTTCCTTCTATTAAGCCAGCATCACTCTATTACCAAAACCAGGCAAAGATACAACTAAAAGGGAGAATTATAGATGCATCTCTCTAATGAACACAGATGCCAAAATTCTAAACAGGATACTAACAAATTGCATACAGACCCATATCAAGAAGACCATCCATGATGACCAAGTTATATTCATACCAGAGATGCAGGGATGTTTCAACATACAAAAATCAATAAGCATCATCAAACACATAAATGGAATGAAAGACAAAAACCACACCATCATCTCAATTGATGCAGAAAAAGCCTTTGACAAAATCCAGCATCCCTTCATGCTTAAAGTCCTAGAAGGAATTGGATTGGAGGGATCATTCCTCAATGTAATCAAAGCCATATACAGGAAACCCAGAGCCAATATCATCCTAAATGGAGAAATGACAGAAACATTCCCTTTAAAGGTAGGAACTCAGCAAGGCTGCCCCCTGTCACCACTCCTCTTCAATATAGTGCTTGAAACACTTGCTAGAGCAATAAGGCAAGAAAAGGAAATTAAAGGAGTACTAATTGGAAAAGAGGAAGTCAAGCTATCCCTATTTGCTGATGATATGATTGTTTACTTAAGGGATGCTAAAAACTCCACCAGAAAACTCCTAGAAACGATTAACAGCTTCAGCAAAGTGGCAGGATACAAAATTAACCTTAAAAAATCAATGGCCTTTCTTTACACCAAGAACAAGCAACTGGAGAAAGAATTCAAAGAGACCTTCCCACTCACAATAGCCTCAAAAACAATAAGATACCTAGGAACAAACCTAACCAAAGACACCAAAGACCTCTACAACAAAAATTTTAAACCCTTAAAGAAAGAAATTGAAGAAGACCTCAGAAGATGGAAAAACCTCCCATGCTCATGGATTGGGAAAATTAACATTGTAAAAATGTCCATTTTACCAAAACTCTTGTATAGATTTAATGCAATCCCAATCAAAATCCCCAAGAGTTTCTTCACAGGCTTGGAAACAAAAGTTCTTAAATTCATTTGGAAAAACAAAAGACCCCGAATAGCCAAATCAATCCTGAGTGAAAAGAGCTACACAGGAGGGATCTCTATACCAGATTTTAAACTATACTACAGGGCTATAGTCATAAAAACAGCCTGGTACTGGCACAAAAACAGACCTGTTGACCAATGGAACAAAACCGAAGATCCAAATCTGAGCACATACAATTTCAGCCATCTCATATTTGACAAGGGGGCCAAGAAACCACAATGGAGAAAAGACAGCATCTTCAGCAAGTGGTGTTGGCAAAACTGGATCACCACTTGTAGAAGAATGAAATTAAACCCCTACCTCTCACCCTGTACAAAAGTCAACTCCAGATGGATTAAAGACCTCAACGTGAAACCCCAAACTCTGAAGGTGATAGAAGAAAAAGTTGGCAGCAGACTACAAGACATAGGCGTAGGAAAAGACTTCCTAAATCAGACAGCAGCTGCACAAGAATTAAGGTCGACAATTGACAAATGGGACCTCATCAAACTCAAAAGCTTCTGTACATCAAAAGAAACAATCAAGGAAGTGAAGAGAAATCCCACAGAGTGGGAGGAAACCTTCACTGCAGATACATCTGACAAAGCATTGATTTCCAGAATATATAAACTACTCAAAAAACAAAGAAAAAAGAAAACAAATGACCCGCTCAATAGATGGAGCAAAGAACTGAACAGAGACTTCACAAGCGAGGAATTAGAGATGTCTGAGAAACACCTCAAGAACTGCTCAACATCACTAATCATTAAGGAAATGCAAATGAAAACCACTTTAAGATATCATCTTACTCCAATAAGACTGGCTAGGATCAAGAAAACAAATGATACCAAGTGCTGGAGAGGTTGTGGGGAAAGGGGAACACTCATCCACTGCTGGTGGGAATGTAAACTCGTACAGCCACTATGGAAAGCAGTGTGGAGAACCCTTGGAAGACTTGGAATGAACTTGCCACCCGACCCAGCCATACCACTCCTGGGCATGTACCCTCAAGACTTACGCCACCACAGAGATACATGCACGGCCATGTTTATTTCAGCTCTCTTCACAATAGCAAGGAGCTGGAACCAACCCAAACGCCCCTCAACTGATGAGTGGATAGAGAAAATGTGGTACATCTACACAATGGAGTTCTATGCAGCAGTAAAGAAAGATGATATCATGAGCTTTGCAGGAAAATGGCTGGAGCTAGAGGACATCACGCTGAGTGAAGTAACACAGACCCAGAAAAACAAAGGATGAATGGTATCCCTCGTGTGTGGATGCTAGAGCCAATTACCTAGTTGTAGTATTTCTTGTGCATGGCCCCTTGAGCTTTTGTCCAAAGCATCTGGGAGTGATGCATATTGGAAACAACAACAACAACAGAAAGGACCACATCAAAGAACTGACTGAAACAGTGAACTTCTGCTCAAAACAGTTCACTTCCACATGGAGAATATTGAGAAAGACTGAGAAAGAGATGAAAAGTATGTTTGGCAGAATGCATGAGCTCTGGTGGGGTGGGGAAATAAGGTGGGGGACATGGGTCTAGACTTGATAAAAAATATAAATAAATAAAGGTGTGTGCCACCTGACTCATTATAGATTCTTCTTCTTAAGGGAAGACCCAAGTAAACCCACTGGCTGCCCTTGCTGTTTATGGATCTCTGTGGCTTTTGCTGTAGAAGACAGTCCTGACTGGAACCACTTCACCTGTGAAGACTGCTCTCCAGGGAATGTCCTTCTCCCCCATACTCTGGAGGGAAGCTGCTTCCATCTCCCCTGGAATAGTACATACTCCTACAGTCTGATGTAAATCTCTCCTGCTGAGAAGGGGGTTAGCCATCCATGCAGCTAACTGGGAGCTGGCACCAACTGGCTACTTTCGCAGCCCAACCTGAGTGGCTACTGCCTTTCTCAAGTCCTTAGCCTAGAGTGGCGGACCACCACCCTGTCTGGCTGTGTCCATCCACCTGCTCAGGGGCTGATGACCCCTAGACAGAACTTTCAGCCTATTGCCTGATTGGCTCTCCCTAGGCTCCACTGCCCGCAATCAACTCTCCACAGCTGGTGACCTACTTGGTCACCTTCCAGCCCCATGGTAGCACACCAGGCTAGTGATCTGATGGAGCTCCTTCTAGCCCACTAGTACATGGCACTCAAAATTCAGGCCTGCTCCAGCCTGTATGTGCAAAGTAACGGATCTGGGCAATCTGTCTGATGGTAATGGAGAATCCACTTTATTGTAGACAGTACATCCTTTATCTAGCCCAAATGATGTCATCTCCCACAGCCAATCCAAGACCCCTGCACCACACCCCTTGTATTCATCACTACTGCTGCACCCAGCATCCTGTATTGGGTCACATGCTACTATCTCATGGGGCAGGGTCCAGGGAGTTGCATGACCCCCACCTGTGCCCCTGAAAAGCTAGCCCATTCATAAGTAACTTAAACTGGATTTCCCTACACCCTGGTACTGCAAGAGGAAAACCAGCCATTTGCTATCTGTCCCTGCCCCCCTGCAGTCAGAGAGTATAAAGGTGCATTTTATATTCTAATAATTAACTGAATGAGAAACTAAGAGGAAATGAGTTATAAGACTCCCTAGTTGGGGCTGGAGAGATAGCCTAATGGTTAAGAGCGCCGACTGCTCTTGCAGCGGACCCAGGTTCGATCCCCAGCACCCACATGGCGGCTGAGAACCGTCTTTGACTCCAGGTCCAGGGGAGTCCAACACCCTCTTTTGACCTCTGAGGCATTGCACGACACGGGTGCACCAACCTACATGCAGACAATACATTCATACACATATGAAAATAAATAAAACAAATATTAAAAAAGACTCCCTAATCAATAACTTTTCTTTACATTCATGAAACCCCAAACATGTGTTGACATACACATAATTACTTTTTCCAGGAAAGCAGACTCACAGGAACTCCTAACCTCTCTGCTTTCCCCTACCTGGTACTCCCTCCACAACTCTCTATACAGCCCTTGCAAAGGAAGACCTTTGTTGATGATATCTCCATCGTCTTTGCTAGCTTTTCAAAGAAACCTTACTTTGTCACCTGGTAGACATGGGTCTGCAGCAACCGCTTTTCTTTCTTTGTTCCTCAGTTTTCCCATCTCAATAGTGGTCTTAAAGTATTTGTTTCATCTATCACCACCTCATTGTCTAGGAGGTCTAAGTGGAAGTTTGATGCTGAGGAATATAGATGACAAATCTGAGACAGTCTGTCTTGTTTGAATCCTGAAGAAATACGCATAGCTGTTTTGAGACATGAAGATTATTTGTAAGAGATGATATGCAGATGGTCGGAAAGAGGATTTACTTGAAGAAGTTTGTTAACACAGCCTCAGTGTTCTGCTTTGGTGTGTCCTGTGCAGCTTGTCTATATGCCGATGGCCTCCACCACCGCCCCATCCTTGAAGGAAAGCTATTAAGACGCCTTTGCTGGTAACCCTTATATGATCCCTCCCACTGGGAAACAGTTTTGCTCACTGTTTGTGAAACAGGAGCTTGCTTCCATGGCAACTTCCCACAGGGATGGAAGATACAATCGAAGATTAGAAAAGGGAAAGCAAACAGAACTCTCTGTTTTTAGGTTGTATCCTACTAAGTAAATTAATTTAGTGTTAGTTATTATATAGGGCAGCCGAGATAGCTTAGTGGGTAAATTGCCTGCTATGGGAGTATGGAGATGTGGTTGTAGGCAAATCTAATCTGATCTTAGGTATGCATGGGCTAGCATTCCAGCCAGTGCCTCTCAGAGGCACAAGCGAGAGTCATGGGACCTCCCTGGCTATGCCTACGAATTGGGATGTGACAATGCAAAGGTCTGAGATTGGACCCTGGAAGGTGGCGTCACACTGCTTAGATAATGGTCCGTTAATTTGCATGAAGTGCCATTCTGTATTTGGATTCATACCTTACCATGCATCTGCGTGCTGTGCTTTCTGCATGACCCACCATGGAAATGACCAGGCTGAACCACATGTGGTCATAGTAGCACAACTTTCACTTCAAAGGGGAGAAGAGATAGTTTATTTTGGAGCCAAATATGAATGGCGATGGCCCAGGAATACAGATTTAGGTCACCCCAAATTCCATGTTCCAACGTGGTAACAGTTTCAAGAAGTTTTTCTAGTAACAGAACAAAGAAAGCCATAAATTAAGACATTTTCCAAATGCATTGGTGGAGACATGAGAGAGATGAGTCATAGCAAATTGGGGAGAATTCTGCTGTGGGTCTTAGATGCTGACTGACAGGCTTCTTAGCCCTTGTATTAGTAGAAGCTGGTGGTCTGCTGAGTTAATACATTTCAAAAGGTTTTTGTGTGTTAGTCACAGGATGCTGGATCAGACATGAGGTCCCCTCTTCCCTCATGGGGAAGGCTACTTGGGTGACTAAAGATGGCCCAAGATAAATGGTAATTGGGATCTGGACTGTCAAATTTCCAAACTGTAATAATTGAAGTGTTAGTCAGGTGACCAGCTTTGCAGCAGGTTCAATTGAAGATGCAGGTTTTTTTTCTGGGAAATTTCATTCACAAGGGCCTGAGTTCAGACCCTCAGAATCCATGTCAAAAGCTGGAGGTGGCAAATATAGGTACCCAGCTTTGCTTATTTGTTGAGATTCAGGTTTGGTGAGAGAAACTGTCTCAACAAAAAAAGGTAGATGTTGACACTTCCACAGATTCACATCAGCAAGCCTCCAGTGCCTGAAAAGCTCTGTCTCCCTATGTTCATGGATCAACCCTGCCTTTTACACTCTTTCTGCGCCCCCAATTCCATAATGGCCCCTGAGGTTTAATCTAAGAGTCTTATCTAAGGACACACCCTGGAGTCTCTTATTTTCTAAAACTTAGTCAGTTATGGCTTTCTGTGTGCAACTGTCGGAGACTGATTACTACTGGATGAGGGAGAGTCCAGGGGGGCTGAATAGACTCCAGTGGATGAAGTTGCTCCAATGGACATCTGGGTAAAATGCTTGACCAAATGGGACTTACCATGTATGGCAGAGTGCATGAAGCCTGGTGGGGTGTATGGAACTGTGGAGGGAAGAGGGCACCCAAATTTCATCAAGAACTATTGTATGAAACATCCAAAACAATAAAAATATTTTTTTAAAAAAGGTAGTGAGCAAGGAAACACACCTGATGTCCGCCTCTTTCTGGACCCAGCTTGCATATGCCCACTAACAGCACATACATCACATACATATACAACATTATAATGCCACACACACATGAGAGAGAGGGAGAGAGAGGGAGGGAGAGAGAAATATATATATATATCATATGTAACCCACATGAACATTCTATGACCTTTGGGTACACTTATATCTCACTTGAAAACCCTTCTTTCCTCCTACTCCAAACCTACCATACTTTTATAAATTGCTTTTAAAAATGTAAGTCTTTGAGAATTTCATATGATGTATTTTGATCATATGTACCCCTTCCCCCAACTCCTCTCAGATTCACATCCCTTCTCTACTTTATTAGTTATTTTTCTTTTGTGGTGATAAAACACCACGACAAAGGCAACCTACAGAAGGAAGCATTTATTTGAGCTTAGGTTCCAGAGGGATAAGAAGAGTCCATCATGACAGGGAGGCATGGTGGCAGGTGTGGCTAGAGCAAAACCCCGAGCACTGACATCTTCAAGCATGGACAGGAATTGGAGAGAGCAACCTGGAAGTGGGATGAGTCTGTGAACTCTTGAAGCCCACCCTTGGTATGTGCTTCCTCCAGCAAGGCCACACCTTCTTTGTGAAGGTTCCATGACTTTTCTTCAAACAGTGTTACCATAGGGGTGCCTATACCAAGTGTTCAAATACTTGCACGTATGGGGGACAGTTCTCATTCAAACCACAACACCTACCCACTCAATTTTGTGTCTTTTTTTTTTTAACCCATTGATTCTACTTTGTGTTATACATATATTCTTGGATGTGTGGCCATCTACTAGATCATTATTGACCTACCAGGAGGCACACCCTTAAAGAAACTGAGTTCTGGGGCTGAAGAGATGGCCTAGCGGTTAAGAGTGCCAACTGCTCTGGACCCAGGTTCGATCCCCAGCACCCACATGGTGGCTGAGAACCGTCTTTAACTCCAGTTCCAGGGGAATCCAACACCCTCTTCTGACATCCGCAGCATTGCATGACATGGGTGCACAAACCTACATGCAGACAGTACATTCATACACATAAAAAATAAATAAAATAAAAAAAGAAACTGACTTCCTCTCCCAGTAGCTATCAATTGTCAATAGCTCTTCTGCCAGGGGTGAGGCTACATGCCTACCTCCCCTCTTCATGCTAGAAATTGCTTTGGCCTGAGCTTGTGCAGATCTTGTGCATGTTGTCACAACTGTCATGAGTTCATATGTGCAAATTCCCTGTTCTGTCTGGGAAATATTGTTTCATTGCCATTATTGACTATCTCTGGTGATTACAATCTTTCCTGGGAGGAGAGTGTGTGATATAGATGCCAAATTTAGGGCTGGGCATTCCTCAGCTTCTTATTCTCTCCTCCATAAATAAATATGGGTCTGTGTGTTAGTCACCAGCTACTGTAGAAAGAAACTTCTCTGATGAGGGTTGAGAGATTAATTACTTTCTGTGTATAGTAGTAAGTCATCAGGAGTTAGTTTAATACTATGACTATTCAGCAGAACCACAGTAGTAGGTTCTCCCCTGTGGCCTGTGACCTGTCTAGCCACAGGTTATTGTCCCACTAACACTGGAAGGCATGGGTTTCATATCTTGGAGCAGGCCTTAAACCCAATGAGAATATGGTTGGTTACTCACATACTGTTTGTGCCACTATTGCACCAGTGGACATGTCTTTCCAGGCCAGTCATAATTGTAGCTCTCAGCATTCACAGCTGGATTAGGTTACTGATTACTTCTTTCCTCTGGTTTGAATCTTTTAGTGCCTGCCATGGTACTAAGTATAAATCTCAAAAGTATGACATTGAGCTTAGATCTCTGCCAGATTATGATCTCTGAGTATGTATCATCTTTTCTCTTCATCGTCATCTATCCTTTTCTCAATACCATGACCCTAAGCTCATTTTTCACCTCAGGGCCTTTGCAGTTGCTTGAATTCTGCCTACAACTCTCTTCTCTAACAGTCTGAGCACTTCCACTCACACTGTCTATCTGATTCTAAGCTAACATTCCGTTTAAAGACATCTAATCTAATGATCCTACTTTCCCATGGAACTCATGTCTGATTTCCCCATTCTTCTCTGTCATCATTCCCTCTTTTGTCTTTCAGAATTCTCTGTACTTCTAGGATTTTGTGTTTTTCACTTGCCTCGAACTTAGCTCCCTCAGGAGACACTGAATACCATAATGGCAGTGACCGTGGCTGCTTTTCTTACTCACGTGGGAAGTACAGAACATGAAGCAAGTCTGTCACAACTAGCTGCAATGATCAGTTAATGAAGAAAGTGGGCATGGACGTGGACGCAAGAGATGCAGCTCTCTGTGCTCTCAAGAATGAAGTGACAGCATGCTACCTCACCTCGCTCCATCTTCTGCCTGCACTTTTTTTTCCTAATTTTCTTTTCTTCTGCAAGAAAGCCCATAATTTGCCATTCTGCTGATTGCTCTCTCTACCACCATCAACATTTCTGATGTTTGTGTTTGTATTCTCATTCTTTTAAACTGTGAGGGGTATTCAAGCTCAGCAATATAAATAGAAAGTATAACTTAAGTATAAAATTGTTTTATACTGATGAAATGGGAAAAGAGATAATGGTAAGATGATTAAAGCCTAGGGGAGCAATTTTCAAACTTCAATATCTTAGTGTTTCAGGAGGAGCTTGTTAAAGAAAATAGCTATTCCCTGGACTCTATCTAGTTTGGGATCCAGGAGTTTAAAATTATAAAAAAAGTATTCTGGAATGCTCTTATTGTGGAATTTAGTAGGAGATGAGAGTAAGAATCCTTTCAGAAATTAAATTCGTGTCAGTTTTCTTTTCTTAGGAAGTTGCCTGTGCATCACAGTAAAGTTGAGAACTTGGCTGTCTGTTGGAATCATGGGTTAGTCTACTTTAATTAAAGCCCAGATTGTCCTGGGAGAAGTTCCTGACCTCTGAAGTTTAGGTGAAGTGCACTTTACCTGGAAAGTTAGGAGAAGTGAGGTTTTAGGGTGTCAAGATGGAAAGTACCCAGACCCAGGGCTCTCAGTCCTGGGTAGAACTCCCAACTACCTCCTCATGGTAAATTGAAAAACCAAACTGGAGGGGAAACACTTTGTATTTCTATCTGTGGGGTAAGAGAGGTTGATTGGCAGTGTATGCATAGGTGTGCACATTTGCATCTGTTCCTGCAGATGGGCTCTGACCTAGGATACTTAGCAAGGGCACAGCCTCTGCCTTTGCATGTTGGGCTTGTCCTAGAGGAGCTTCACCTCCTAGCTGCTGAATCCATCGATGTGCAACTGAAGGGGTTTGGGCGAGAAACCTCAAAGAGTCACCACTGTGAGAAGAGCCACAATCTCAGTCCTTTTACCTGCTCAGGAATCTGAGGACTTTCTCCAGATTCTTTGCTTTAGACTGGATTTGCTAGGCTATTTTCCAGTAGCCCATTTCATCAGAAAAGAACTGGATCTATCTTTGGAGGCTTAACTCCACCCCCTCCTCCAAGGTATTTATGAGGAGCAAATGACCTCTGGAATATAAACAAGAGGTGCTGGGACCCATGAGGGGCAGACTGGGTTTCTGGACTTCTTAGTACCAGCAAGGGTATCCTCTGGGGTTCTGTATGCTACAAGTTGTGCTATGTTGAGTTACCCTAGCTAAAGACAGGCTGGCTTAGCAGATACCTTAACACTTCATGACTTGAGGTAAAATGTGAATAGGCCTCTATAAAATGTATTTCAGCAATAGCTGCTGTGTCATCATTATTGAGGCACAGAACATAGAACTACCTAACAGGAATATTTGAAGTCTTGTAGAACAGCTTATGGACTGATGAGGAAACTCTTCCTATGATTTGAATCTGAAATAGTCTTTACAGGCTCCAGTTGTGAATGCTTGTTCACCAGCTGATGGAGCTGTGGGAGGTGTGAACCTTTAGGAGGTGGAGCCTGGCAGGCAAAAGTAGGTCACTGTTATAGTCTGGCTTCTGAGCTGGTGCCTTCTTGGTGGACAGAAGTGGCATGATCAGCTTCTGTCTCATGTTCTTGCTGCCACCAAAGAAGCTACCCACTGTGACTCAGCCACTATGATGGACTGAAATCGTCTAAACCTATGAGCAAAAATAAATGCTTCTTTTCTCTATTAGTTTACTTTTCTGTTGCTGTGCTAAACACCATGGCCAAGCAACTTACAGATGGAAAAGTTTATTGGGTTTATGGCAGAAAGAAAAGAATCCATCATGGTGGGGAGGCATGGCAGGAGGCAGAAAGCTGAATGCTCATATCTTCAAGCAGGTACAGAAAGGAGAGAGAGAGAGAGAGAGAGAGAGAGAGAGAGAGAGAGAGAGAGAGAGAGAGAGCTATGAGCTCTTTAAGCCTGCCCCCCCACTCCAGTGACATACTTTCTCCATTATTGGCCACACCTACTGAAATATTCCATGTCCCTCCTCAAACAGGGTAATCAAATGACCAAGTTTTCAAATACTTGAGCCTGTGGGGTACATTCTCATTCAAGCCTCTGCCTCCTGAGTGCTGGGACTAAAGGCATGTGCCACTACAACAAGCTTTTAAGATATTTTTCATAAATTTTTACATTCTTTAATTATTCTATAAAAGGAACACAATATGTAATACATATAAATGTTCTCAATTTTAGTATACTGTAGACAAATAGACTGCCATTTTGATTGTTATTTTCACAAATTGTGGGCATGTCTACATGTCAGCAGCCAAGGTCAGAGGCTGGATGCTGGCCAATGTCTGTCATCGTACTCACTATAAGGTAATGCAGTGTGTGTGATTAAGAGATCACAAGCAGGGGCTGGAGAGAGCCTTAGCAGTTAAGAGCACTTACTGCTCTTCACAGGGACCTGGGTTCAGTTCCCAGCAACTGCGTGGCAGCTCACAACCACCTGTAACTCCAGTTCTGGGGAATCCAATGCCCTCGTCTGGCCTCTGTGGGCACTGCATGCATATACACACATTAAAAAAATAAATCTTTTACAAAGTAATATGTGACACGCAGAGCTTCATGAAGAAACACAAGGAGTGGAAACCAGGTATCTTTCATACCTGACAGATGCATCCATCCTGCCTGACATTCCGCCAATGTCTTCAGTGTCTCTAGGCTAACAGTACGGTATGTACAGACTTCAACTTGTATGGAAAACACAGATTATATCAATTTTGATGTAATGGTTTGAGTTCAAGAATGAGGGAGATAAGGGATGCTTTGTGGTGCTGAAAGAAACATTATCTGCTTATTTTAACCACATATATCTGTTTTCTGATTTTTTTTTCTTGCTAGAGATTCAGTTTCCCTTTATACTTTTCCTTCCTCTTCCTTTTCATTTGTCTTGCCTGTGAAGTTTCGATAAAGCTGTCAAGGTGTGGCAGACTTTATGCTGCATGTTGTGTCTGATGTATGCTTGCTTTTGTGATCACTCTGATTGTTATTATTACTATCATATAATTTTAATGCTAGATCTTCCTTCCTCTGCAAAACTAATTATTTTTATATGAGTTCTGCCTTGAAAGTTGGATTATAACCCACAGAACACACATGAATAATAGATTGTCTTTGTAGTTTTAGAAAATACTTGATTTATGGTGAAAAAATAGTTGTAAGCCCCACAAAGCATGAGATTTAAAAGTGTTCAGCTGTTCACAGAAGACAGGGAAGTCCACCCTTCCCTATCCTCTTCGAGTCCTTGGTTAATATCTTTAAAAATTATGATAAAGCTTCAACTCTGATTTGTGTAAAAATCAGTTCCTGTGGCATCGTGACTTCCATGCATTTAGTTTAACAGGTTAGTCCTGCTAAAATAACATTGATGGATCATCCTCAGGAGTCGTGAACCACAGATGCTCTGCTGCAGGCTGGAAGTATCCCTGGATGTGAGCCTGTATCAACACCCTTAAGAAACCTTAGATGGGAAACTGGAGAGATGGCTCAGTGGTTAAGATCACTGGCTTCTCTTACAGAGGACCCAGGGTTTAGTTGTTTAGTTCCTAGGACCCATATGGTGGCAAACAACCATCTTTAACTCCTGTTCCAGGGGATTGTGATCAGATGCCCTCATCTTGGACATGTCTTTGGACACTGCATGCATGTGGTATTCATGTATGCATGCAGGCAAAACACTCATGCACGTAAAATAAATACTTTTTAATTTAAAAAAAATGTTAAAATTTATTTTGTATGTGTATGAATATACTGTCTGCATGCAGGTTTGTGCACCTGTGTCCTGCAATGCTATGGAGGTCAGAAGAGGGTGTCAGAGTCCCCTGGAACTGGAGTTAAAGATGGTTCTCAGCCACCATGTGGGTGCTGGGGGTCGAACCCAGGTCCTCTGCAAGAGCAGTCGGTACTCTTACTTTTTATTATTATTTTATTTATTTTTGTATGTGTAGGAATGTACTGTCTGCATGTAGGTTTGTGCACCCGTGTCGTGAAATGCCCTCAGAGGTCAGAAGAGGGTTTCAGATTCCCCTGGAACTGGAGTTCTCCTGGAATTGGAGTTACAGATGGTTCTTAGCCGCCATGTGGGTGCTGGGGATCGAACCCGGGTTCTCTGCAAGAGCAGTCGGTGCTCTTAACTGCTAGGCTATCTCTCCAGCCCTGGTACTCTTACTTTTAAAAGAGAAATATTGGAATGATGTTTTCAGATATTGGGCACTAACAATTCTCATACATAATATAATAATTCTATGTAAGAATGAAAACTGCAGGGGCTGGAGAGAAGACCTAGCGGTTAAGAGCGCCAACTCCTCTTGCAGAGGACCTGAGTTCTATCCCCAGCACCCTCATGGTGGCTGAGAGCTGTCTTTAACTCCAGTTCCAGGGGAATCTGACACCCTCTTCTGACCTCCACGGCATTGCACAACATGGGTGCACAAACCTGCATGCAGACAGTACATTCATACACATACAAAAATAAATAAAATAAAATTAAAAAATAAAATAAAATAAAATATTAAAAAAGAATGAAAACTGCAACATAAGGGTTCATGGTTCTCAATAATATGAAAAGCTAAGAAATAGCACAAGTTTATGTAACAAGTTGGTACTCAGTAATATTTATTGTAACAGAATTTTGTTGAACAACCTCTCATTAAAGAAGCATATAATAACCTTAGTATATTTCATATTTAAAACAGTTAACAGTTCATTGATCTTTTACTCTATGTTGAGCACTTTTTATAAAATATTTGCATTAAATAACATTGTTTCAGTGTGATGCTTACTTTTATCAGTCAGTGAATCTGGGAAGGAGATGCTCAGCTATCTGGTAAAACACTATTTCTGAGCATATCTACAAGGGTGTTTCTAAAAGATACTACAATTGGATCAACATATTAAGTAAAATATGCATGTGGGTCCAAGTAGAACAGAAAGAAGGAGCTCTCTTTCTTCTTGAGCTAGAACATCCTTCTTGTCCTGACTCTGAACACTAGAGCTCCTCCTTCTCTGGTCTTTGAAGTTGACCTTGAACACTAGAGCTCCTCCTCTGGTCTTTGAAGTCTGGGACTTACACCAGTGGCTATTAGGATTCATGATGAAAGGATGACAAGACAAGAAGTAGAAATCAGCCTCAAGAGATGCAGATAGCTTTATTAGCTATGAAGGACAAGCCATCGTTCTATGGGAATGGAGGTTGTGTGTGGGGGTTCTGAGAATTCTGAAATTTATAGAAGTCCAGAAAATCCCAGAAAGTGATTCATGCCTTCTTGGGTGGTTTTGGAGTCCTTCCTGGAATCTGGGGAGGAAAGATGGGAAATTCTGATAGGGGAACTAAGTATCTTCAGCCAGGGGGTTAGAAAGGATTCAGATGTCTAGGGTAGAGATAGATGTATCTCTCTCCTGGTGTGGGAAGAAGGGGTGGGTGGATGGGAGGATCAGTTTATTTGGTCATTTGTCAAGCTGATTTTTCTTCACACACCATCCTCAAGGTCTTGAACTGAATTATATTACTGTATTAGTCACTTTTCTGTTGCTGTGATAAAACCAACATGACCAAGGGAACTTATAAAAGTTTAATTGAATTTACGATTGATGGTTCCAGGGAATTAGAGTCCATTGTGGCAGGAGGCATGGTGGCAGGAGCTGGAGCAGAAAGCCAAGGTTCACATCTTCCAATGAGCACAGGAAGGCAAGAGAGAACAACTGGAGCCTTCAAGGCTTGTTCAACTCACTAAGCACACCTCCAGTGACATACTTCCTCCAGCATGGCCACACCTTCTAAGATCTCCCAAAACAGCACCACCAACTGGGGACAAAATGTCTGAATACTTGAAGCCTATGGGGGACATTTTCATTCAAACCAACACAATCACCATCATCATAAATATTTAGTATCAATCAATCAACTATTTTTGTATACATATTCTATGAGCATAACACAAGTTTAGATAAAAAGTAGAGGCATGACATACTGTGTTGGTTTTTCTGCCTGGAATAAGCATGCTCTATTAAAGTAATCAAACACTGAGCTGGGTGTGGTGGCACAGGCCTTTAATTCTAGCACATGGGAGGCAGAGGCAGGCGGATCTTTGTGAGTTCAAGGCCAGCCTGGTGTACAGAGTGAGTTCCAGGACAGCTGGGACTACAGGGAGACCCTGTCTCGAAAAGACCAAAAATAAATAAATAAATAAATAAAGTAATCAAACACTGGCTACTTCTCTGCCATGCTCTAGGTCACTATAAACAATTCTGAATAGTTTTCTCGAATTGTCATGTTAAGATGTGCCATAGTTTTTTTTTTTTTTTTTTTTTTTTTTTTTTTTTTTGGTCTTTTCGAGACAGGGTCTCTCTGTAGCCCCAGCTGTCCTGGAACTCGCTCTGTAGACCAGGCTGGCCTTGAACTCACAAAGATCCACCTGCCTCTGCCTCCCAAGTACTAGGATTAAAGGCGTGCACCACCACGCCCAGCTAAGATGTACCATATTTTAAATAGATATATATTTAAAGATATACTATGCTGCCAGAAAGTTCCTATGAAAGTTTGCTTCATGAAATATTGAAACATGTATTTTCCAGCACTCTAGTCTTCTTCTATGCAAGTGACAAAATAATTTCCTTTAGTAAATGTATAAAATAAGAGGTTTATTTATTATATTTTATTTTTATTTGTCTTTTTGTCACAGGGTCTCTCTCTTTATTATATTTTCATACACATTATAAAAAGTTGATCTTTTATTTCTTCATGGTCAATACAAGTTTTTATTACCTTGCTTGATCATATTTTCCCAACTTTTCAGCTGGGCTTTTCTTCAGAATGCCCTGTAAAATTCCCAAACTTTATGAACTTAATTTTTCCAGGTACTTCTTGTAAGATAATTTTTGTAAATGTACTTTATTGTTTTTTGTCTTTATGTTTAAAGAGTCTTCCTTATCATGAGATAAGAATAAGTTATGGACAGTGGCACACACACTCAGCATCCAGGTGGGAGTCTGTCTTGAAGCCTTGCTGCCCACCCCTGGCATCTCCCACTCATGGCTAGAACCATAGAGAAGAACTATGTATATGGATAGAGGGACAGACAGAAGTGCACACACTCAGTGTCCAGGTGGATGTCTGGTACACAGCCTTGCTGCCCACACAGGGCATCAGCTGCCCACCCCTAGAACTATAGAGAACTGTGTGCGTGGATAGAGGGACAGACAGCAGAACATATACTCATTGGCCAGGTGGGGTCTGACACATGGGCCAAGGGAGTAAACCCCCCCCCCGCCCCCATGCTCAATCTACTGGTATTATGGTAGAGAGGATAAGCTACTGGTGCTGTGGTTTGGTGTGGTTGGGGCAATCTAGAAGTGTCAGTGATTCTAGGCTGCACAGCCAAAGCTGAGGAAGAAACCAGCAGGAAGCAAACTGAGTGACCAGCAGTCCTCCATATTAACATTTGAGATTAACAATAGAAGCCAAAGAAACAAACAAAGGAAAAAACAACCCACAGGAAAAGACATAATAGAAAAACAACAATACGGAAAAAGCTCATAATAAATACTCACCAAACTCAACCAGTCCTGTAGAAGATCCCAACAAAGAGATCTCCCTGGAAGGAAACCAAGACACTGACCTTAGAAGAATAATTGAAGACATATTCAAAGAGTATAAAGAACAAATCAGAGAACTAAAGGGAGAGAATGAAAAACTCATGAAGGAACTAGAAGGAAAGAATGATAAACTCTGGAGAGAACTAAAGGAAGAGATTGACAAACTTTGAAAAGAACTAGAGGAAGAGAAATACAAACTCCAAAAAGAACTAGAGGGATAGAATGACAAACTCTCAAAGGAAGTGGAAACACTGAAAAGATCTCAGGCTGAAAGAAAAAAAAAAAAAAACTGACCAGCAAAGCAAGGAGTTACAAGAAGAGAATGAAAAGCTCCAAAAGAAAGTGGAAATACTGAAGAAATGAAAATACAGGATGAAATGAAAAAGGAAATTGAACATTCATCCAATTAGCAGGAAAGGATGGGAAAAAGCCTCAGAAGCAGAATGGATGAAGCAGAAAAAAGAATATAAGACCTACAGGATAACACATTGCAGTTAGAAACTTCAAGAAAAGATTACAAAAAATTCAAAAAAAGAACACAAGAGTAGAACAACCCAGAAATGTGGGACACTATGTAAAGACCAAACCTCTGCATCATAAGGATAGAGGAAGGAGAAGAATCCCAAGAGAACGGTATTGATCAGATCTTCAACAGAATAAAAGATGAAAATTTCCCCAAAGTGAAAAAAGACAAACCCATACAAATACAAGAAGCACATAGAACACCAAATAGACAAGACCAGAAAAGAAATTTCCCACACCATATCATAGTTAAAATACTACATGCTCAAAAAAAGACAAAATACTGAAAGCCACAAGAGAAAAACAAGTTACATATAAGGGGAAATCCATCAGAATCACAGTAGACTTCTCAGTGCAAACTATGAAAGCCAGAAGAACATGGGCCAAAGTATTCCCAGTGCTAAATGACTTTAGATGCCACCCCCGATTACTATACCCAGAAAAAAATGTCAATCATAGTTGAAGGAGAAAGAAAAATCTTTCGTGACATAAACAAAATGAAAGAACAGGTGTCAAAAAAACCAACACTTCCGAAAATACTCAAAGCAATTCAAAGAACAGAGGAAAGGAGCAACTATCCTCAAGCAACCAGAGAGAAATTAACAAAAGCATAAAGAGTAAATAAATGCCTAGACCAAGAATGCAAATGAAAAATAAGTTGAAAGGAAATAACACACATCTCTCAATAATAACCTTAAATATTAATGGTCTAAACTCCCTGATCAAAAGACATAGATGGGGAGAATGTATTAGGAAACAGACTCCATCTATATGCTGCCTACGAGAAACCCATCTCACCCTCAAGGACAGACATCACCTTAGAGTGAAAGGATGGAAAAAATATTCCAAGCAATTGGTACCAAAAAGCAAGCAGGAATTGCTATTCTAATATCAGACAAAATAGGCCTAAGAGTAAAATTAATCAGAAAAGACAGAGGGCCATTATATCCTTATCAATGGAACAATTAACCAGGAAGATATCACAATCTTAAATGTTTATGCACAAAACTCTAGACCACCAAACTTTATAAACACAATACTTCAGGACCTTAAGACACAGATTAATTCCAGCATGCTAATAGTGGGGGACTTCAACACCCCACTGAGTCCCTTGGATAGGTCAACTGGACAAAAAAAAATAAACAGACATATTAGAACTGAACAATACAATATGCCAAATGGACCTCACAGACATCTACAGAATATTCCACCCAAATACCAGAGAATATACTTTCTATTCAGTGCCACATAGAACATTCTCCAAAATAGATCAAATACTGGGACACAAAAGAAATGTCAACAAATATAAAAGGATTAAAATTATTTAATGCATTCTGTCAGACCACAGTGCAATAAAGCTCGATATTAACACCAAGATAAGCCCTACTAACTATAAGAACACATGGAGACTAAACAACGCAATAGTGAATAATGAGTGGGTCAGGGAAGAAATAAAGAACAAAATAAAAGCATTCCTAGAACTAAACAAAAATGACGATACAACACAACAAATCCTGTGGTATATATTAAAATCAGTCCTAGAAGGGAAATTTATAGCCCTATGTGCTCACATTAAAAAAAAAAGAGAATAAATAAAGGATCTAACACTGTAGCTAAATACACTTGAGAGACAACAACAAATGAACCCTAAACCCAACATACAGGAAGAAATAACAAAAATCAGAGCAGAAATCAATGAAATATAAACAAAGAAAACAATAAAAAAGTCAATGAATCCAAAAGCTGGTTCTTTGAAAAGATAAACAAAATAGACAGATCTTTAGCCTAGTTAACCAAAAGAAAGAAAGAGCAACTCCAAATCAATAGCATTAGTGATGAAAGGGGAAACATCACAACAGATAAAGAAAAGAACCATACAATCATATGAGAATACTTCAAAAACCTATACTCTACTAAATTTGGAATCCTAAGAGAAATGGATGAATATCTGAAATCCTAGGATTTACCAAAGCTTAACCAAGAAGAGATTGACATTTTAAACAGACCCATAATACTTGAGGAAATTGAAGATGTAAGAAAAAGCCTCCCAACTAAAAAAAGCCCAGGCCCAGATGGTTTCACAGCAGAATTCTATAAAACTTGTCAAAAAGACTTCAAACCATTATTACTCAAACTTTTCAGAAGGATACAAACAGAGGGAAATATCCCAAATTCCATCTATGAAGCCAGCATCACTCTAAAACCAAAACCAGGCAAAGACACGAGCAAGAAAGCAAACTATAGACCCATATCATTAATGAACACAGATGCAAAAATTCTCAACAAAATACTTGCAAATCACATACAGACCCACATCAAAAAGAGTATCCATCATGACCAAGTTGGATCATACCAGAGTTGCAGGCATTGTCCAACATATACAAATCAATAAATATCATAAAACACATAAATGGACTGAAAGACAAAACCACACGATCATCTCAGTTGATGCATAAAAAGCCTTTGAGGAGATCCAGCATCCCTTCATGTTTAAAGTTTTAGAGTGAATTGGACTGAAGGGAACATTCCTCAATGTAATCAGAAGCATATACAAGAAACCCACAGCCAACATCATCCTAAATGTAGAAGAGTTTGAAGCATTTCCCCTTAAAGGCAGGAACACGGCAAGGCTGTCCACTATTGCCACTCCTCTTCAATATAGTGCTTGAAATGCTTGCTAGGGCAATAAAGTAAGAAAGCAAAACTAAAGAAGTACTAATCAGAAAAGATGAAGTAAAACTATCACTTTTTGCAGATGATATGATAGTTTACCTAAGGGATGCTAAAAACTCCACCAGAAAACTCTTAGAAACAATCAAAACTTTCAGTAAAGTGGTAGGCTACAAAATGAACCTAGAAAAATCAGTAACCTTTCTTTACCCCAACAATAAGTAACTGGAGAAGGAATATAAGGAGACATTCCCAATCACAATAACCTCAAAAATATACCTGTGGATAGACCTATCCAAAGACACCAAAGACCTCTACAGCAAAAATTTTAAAACCCTGAAAAAGGAGATTAAAAATGACATCAAAAGATGGAAAAAACTCCCATGCTCATGGATTGGAAAAATTAATATGGTACAAATGTCCATTCTACCCAAATTAATATATTAATGTAATTCAATGCAATCCCAATCAAAATACCCATGAGCTTTTTCACAGACTTGGAAAAAAAATCCTTAAATTCATATGGAAAAACAAAAGACCATGAATAGCTGAGCAAAAAGTGCAATACAGGGGGGGATCATTACTTTATCAGACTTCAAGCTATTTTACAGGGATGTAGTCATAAAGATAGCCTGGTATTGGCAAAAGAAACCAGAACCATTGACCAATGGAACAAAATTGAAGATCCAAACTTGAGTTCATATAATTTCAGCAACTTCATATTTGACAAAGAGGCCAAAAAAGCTCAATAGAGGAAAGATAGCATCTTCAGCCAATGGTGTTGGCAAAACTGGATCACCATTTGTAGAAGAACAAAATTAAACCCCTACCTCTCACTCTGTACATAAATAAACTCCAAGTGGATCAGAGATCTCAACCTGAAACCTGAATCCCTGAAGTGATAGAAGAAAAGGTCAGCAGTGACCTACAAGACATAGGTGTAGGAAAAGACTTTCTAAATCAAACAGCAGCTGCACAAGAAATAAGGACAACAGCTGACAAGTGGGACCTCATCAAACTAAAAAGCTTTTGTACAGCTAAAGAAACAATCAAGGAAGTGAAGAGAAAACCCACAGTGTGGGAGGAAACCTTTACCAGTGATACTTCTGACAGAGCATTAGCATCCAGAATATATAAACTACTTAAAAAAATAAAGAACAAAACAAATGACCTACTTAAAAGAATGGAAAGAAAAACAGTATTTAAACTATTATTGGAAAGAAAAACACTACAATTGGAAACTTTCAGTAGTGATTCCATATTGAATATAATCTGCTAAGTTTATTTGTAATTCAAAATAAGTAAGGTACATTACATACTTTATTATAAGAAATAATGGTCTGCCATATTGAAAATACTTTGTAAATATACTTTTAGAGCAATGAGTTCTTTATAAAATTACTATTATTCCTCTGAAAAAAAAAGAATGGAGTAAAGAGGTGAACAGAGACTTCGGCAGTAAGGAAGATGGCTGAGAAGCATCTTAAAAAGTGTTCAACACCATTAATAATTAAGGAAATGCAAATTAAATTACACTAATGTATCATCTCATGCCAATAAGACTGGCTAAGATCAAGAAAGCAAAGGACACCAAATGCTGGAGAGGTTGTGGGGACAGGGGAACACTCATCCACTGCTGGTGGGAATGTAAACTGGTACAACTGCTGTGGAAAGCAGTGTGGAGAACCCTTAAAAGACTCAAAATGAGCCTACCACCTGACCCAGTCATACCACTCCTGGGTATATACCCACAAGACTCATCCTACCACAAAGATACATGCACAGCTATGTTTATTGCATCTCTCTTCACAATAGCAAAAAGATGGAACCAACCTATACCCCTCAACTGATGACTGGATAACAAAAATGTGGTACATCTACACAATGGAGTTCTATGCAGTGGTAAAGAAAGATGATATCATGAACTTTGCAGGTAAATGGATGGAACTTGAAGGCAAATGTTTTCCCTCATTTGTGGATGCTAACACCAAATCCCCATTTGGCAGGCAAACTGAACAACTTTATTATTATATTTCATTGTATCTGAAAGCAACTGTGTTATTATAATGTGAATCTCTTAATGGGCTCTAGAATTGACCTACAACTTATATTCACACATTGTAATGACCATATATAGGTGGAAGATATGTATTCATATTCTAAAATAAAGAAAAGAATGTAAAGTTACACATCTTTATACCTGCATCCAACTTTACTGTTAAAATGTGAATCCCTAAATGTGTTTTGGAATTAACTATAGTTTATTTTCAGACTTTGTAATTTTGATTTATGTGTGGACTGTATATATGCATATTTTGGAATAATATAAAATTAAAGGGAACAAAAAATAAGAAAGTACCAACAACAGAGACTGAAAAAAAAAGTCCATGTGTCTAGTATAACCATATCATATAATGAAAAGAAAATCTATGTACATGTGTAAGGCCCATTTTGTGTTTTCATGATATTTATTGGCACATTTGGTATCTTCTTAGAGTTGGCCTTCTATATCAACAAGGTCCATATTCTGGGAGTCACCTGACCATCAACGAAAAACAAATGGGGAAATGAACAATAGTGTAATACTGTGAGCACCTAAGTTGTATTGGGTATTCTATGTCACCTGGAGAGGATTTAGAGTACTTAGCAGCATGTGCATTGGTAAATACTATTGCATTTTTCATTAGGGGCTTGAACATCTATTGTTTGGATATCTGTGAGGATTCTGAACTCAGTCTGTTATGGGTACTGTGAGACAGATGGACGTGTCTTTCCATTTAGTTCTACTGTGTGCAGCGTGTGTTGCTTATGAATGCTTCCTTTCATCTCACATTCTGATTTATGGTTCTGATTGGGATATCACTTTCTTTGTATCATAAAGAAGCATGTACTGTCTGCCTAGGAAGCTGATGCTCTAATGTCACCATGAATGCAACACAAATTTTTTTCCTCCAGTAATTTTATCAGGATGTGTGTGTGAAACATTCTTGGATTTAGTGAGCCATTTTAATACGGTGGCTCAAGTTTTTCTTCAGTTCAGAGAAAATTTATCTACTAGCTGTCTTATTATGACATTTTGTTTCAACTGTTGTAAGCCATCCATCCCTTATTATATCCATTTGAAATCCCCTATTTCTTCTGTTAAAATGCTGTCCAAGCTGCGTGTTGTGGCTCATCCCCATAGCCCCAGGATTTAGGGGATGGAGGCAGAATGATGAAGAGTTCAAAGTTATCCTCAGCTATTACAGTGAGTTAGAGGCCAGCCTATCTCAAAATTATTAAATAAAGAGACAAAGAACAAAATAAAAATGATCCTTTTCAGACCTGAAGTAGCAAAGAGATTAAGAACAATCCATCCTCACCACAACTAATTTTTAAATTTGAAAGCCTGTCTATTTTTAGCAAGTCCTTTGTCATACTGAATTTCAGTCTTCCTGTTTGCTTACTGCTTTTTGTTTGACAGTCATCCTTTCTTCTGGCAACCCACTGTGTCTTTAAAGCAGCCTGCCAGCTCAGTCTCTCTGGCTGCAGAGCTGCACGCCAGGCAGTGTATTACAGAGCAGGGGAGGTGAGGCAGAAGCCTTCTAGAGGCAAGGGGAGCAGGAAGAAGGGCCTCCCATCATTCTAAAGTTTTGTGTAATCATAGAATTAGCCACTTGTATTTGTTACTAGAGAAGGAAGTTTCGTGGATTTTGTGTTAGAAACCATGGACTATGTAGGCAGAAAATTTCCATTTGTTTTTATCTTCACAATGACAAAAATCAGACATATCCATTGAAGTCCTCTCTCTTCATGTCTAGGGTAGTTGTGCAGATCTTGTCCTCTAAGCATTACCTGTAATGGTGGAATTCAGCGACATTCCAGATCTTGATGAATGCTGGTTCTGACAATAAAGCCTTATAGGATAATTTCATCCATTCACATTACTTATGTATAAAGTGATTTATAGTAAGCCACTGAGTCATGAAGAAAAATCTGTTCCGCTTTACTTTCTAAACTTTTTTGTGAACTATCTATGTTTCAGGGCTGAGTGTCAGAGGAGTAACTGTTCCCTGAAAAAGGGAAGAGATGTCTTCCAAAGGCGTTTCCATAAAACTGCCATAAATCAGCCAGGGTGCTTGTGGAGCAGGGAGCCAGCTCCTATGCTGTCTTCCCCTCAGCCTGCTTTGCTGGACTTTCTGAGAGAGCCTTCATTTACTCCCTAAACTTGGCCTTTGGTGTAATGTTTAAAAAACCTTGTATTGGGTTTTGGGGGACTTTGGATAACATGCTTTACTACCTGTGTGGAATCATGTGCTTCTGTGTGCATGTTCTGAAGATTTGGGTTGAAGAGTACCTGTAACGTACAGCACAGGCCACCTTCCTCCTCTCTGTGTCTCCTGCCTCCTGTGTGTGTATGTGTTTCGTTTCAATTCAGTTTACATCCATGGAATGACTGCCACATCATAAACATGGTAGGTGTCTGTGGATGCAGAAATACATGCTTCAGCCAGGCGGATTGTTTGGTTTGATTCATTCATCTTTGGCTCAATTGGTTTGTGTGGCTGTGGGGGTGGAGTCGTCCTCCTAGCTGTTGGTATAAAAGGTGGGCCTATGTGAGACTTGAGATCGGGGATTTCCCATGACCACCTGAAGCACAGGTAGGAGCTGGGTGCTTCAGCCAGGTGGATTGTTTGGAAAAAAAAAGAAAAAAAATTGCATTTCCTTAATTATTAATGATGTTGAACACTTTTTAAGATGTTTCTCAGCCATCTTTACTTCCTTACTGGTGAAGTCTCTACTCAGTTCTTTACTCCATCTTTTAAGTAGGTCATTTGTTTTCTTACATCTTTATTTTTTGAGTAGCTTATATATTCTGGATGTTAATGTTCTTTCAGATGTATCAGTGGTGAAGGTTTCCTCCCACTCTGTGGATTTTCTCTTCACTTCCTTGTACAAAAGCTTTTGAGTTTGATGAGGTCCTACTTGTCAGCTGTTGTCCTTATTTCCTGTGCAGCTGCTGTTTGATTTAGAAAGTCTTTTCCTACACCTATGTCTTGTGGGTTGCTGCTGATTTTTTCTTCTATCACCTTCAGAGTTTCAGGTTTTAGGTTGAGATCTTTGATCCATTTGGAGTTTATTTTTGTACAGGGCGAGAGGTAGGGGTTTAATTTTGTTCTACAAATGGTGATCCAGTTTTGCCAACACCATTTGCTGAAGATGCTATCTGTCCTCCATTGAGCTTTTTTGGCAACTTTGTCAAATATGAGGTGCCTGGAGTTATATGAGCTCAAATTTGGATTTCAATTTTGTTCCATTGGTTAATGGGCTTTTTTTTTTTTCCAGTACCAGGCTGTCTTTATGACTATAGCTCTGTAATATAGCTTGAAGTCTGGTAATGTAATCCCCCGAGTATTGCACTTTTCACTCAGGGTTGCTTTAGCTATTTGGGGTGTTTTGTTTTTCCATATGAATTTAAGGATTTTTTTTTCTAAGTCTGTGAAAAAACTCATGGGGATTTTGATTAGTATTGCACTGAATGATATTAATATATTAATTTGGGTAGAATGGACATTTGTACTATATTAATTTTTCCAATCCATGAGCATGGGAGGTCTTTCTATCTTTTGATGTCATTTTCAATCTCCTTCTTCAGGGTTTTAAATTTTTTGTTGTAGAGGTCATTGGTGTATTTTGTTAGGTTTATTTCTAGCTATTTTTTTTTGAGGCTGTTGTGATTGGAATGTCTCCTTATATTCCTTCTCCAGTTGCGTGTTGTTGGTGTAAAGGAAGGCTACTGATTTTTCTAGGTTTATTTTGGGAGAGAATGACAAAAATAAATTAAAAAAAAAACAAAGAATGAAGGAAGGAAAGAAGAAAAAGGAGAGCATGTCTATGATAAACCCTCACAATCTTTGTGCAAATAAAACCATATAATTCTACTTGAAATATTTAGTATGTCATCAGGTGTTCTTAGTGTGCCATGGTGTTTTTACAAAGTAAAGCTCTGGTTTTTGTTATACCTTTAGAGAGAGAGAGATAGCATGAGGTCACAGTCTAGTCAGGTGAGGGTAAATTATTTGAGAAATGGCAAAATACTGATGGGTCCTTCTTATTTTTAACCCTTTCTGTTGCTTGTTTGTTTTGTTTTTTGAGATTGGGTCTTCTTGTATCCCCAGCTGGCCTGGAACTCACTATGTAGTCCAGGCTGGCCTTGAGCTTACAGAGATCACCCTGCCTTGGACTCCTGTATGCAGTGATCAAAGGCTGTATCACCATGCCTTTCAGGAATAAGAGTTGTAAGTAGACAAGATGATCAATGAATCTTGGCAATCCAGATTGACCTTTATTATAGTCGATGATGGGTGGTGAGCTGACCAGTATGTTTGTCTGTGTAAACAGAGTAATGTGGCTTGGGTAGGTGTGGAGTGCCTAGTAAAGGGCTTGGGCCCTGCATTACTCCTATAAGGGTCTCTCTTATAGTGGGAGGACTTGTTTGCAGAACAGGAATCTATTTGTGCTTGATGGCTTTTACAGGACTTCCTTTAAAGCCCAGTGCTATCTTTCACTTTTTATTCCCAGTCACAAAAGTTAGGTGTGTGTGTGTGTGTGTGTGTGTGTGTGTGTGTGGCAAGTGAACATTCATCACCTTTTACTGTTTCTTGAAACAGTATCTAAAAGCATCAAAGTAGGGAACATATATTCTAATTTAGGATCATTGGCTATTGAAAAAAAAGTCAAGGTCCCATTTCATACTAATTAGAATAGAAAACTTGTTTTTAATTCTGTGGAAGCTTTCAGGAAAGTTATAATTTCTTATAAGGTAGTTTTGTAGAAACTGGTGCAATATCTGATAACCCAGTTGCAATCACTTTAAAATATATGAAGACACAGTATTTGAATTGGATGTACATGTCCAAATATCTACAGCCAAAGCTGTTTTAGAATCACAAGTGTGTACTACATTTTCTAAGCATAAACTGACTTGAAAGATTTGCCTGTACTCTGAAAGAAAGGTACCTAAAGTTAATTTTTTTTGGGAATAGAATAACTTTAAAATTATTGTTAAATACTGAATTTAGGCTTGCAAAGCAGATGAGGGCCCCAAATGAAGCAAGTTTCAGAAAAAGAACATTTTTCAAGAGAATAGTTTCTAACCTAAAATGAGTATTTTGGTGTGGTAATAATGAAATAAATCTCAAGACCTTCTTTCCACAGCTATACAAAGTCCATATCCACAATCCTTTTTATATGTAAATATCTAGTTAAAAGCTAACCTGTCTGGAAGCCTGGTTGGAGTAGACCTGCACTGACCTCTAAGGTGAGGCAGGCCAATTTCACCAGAAAAAGTCTGGCTTTTAATGAGCACTCATATTTCATTGAAATTAACACACCCAGTTCTAAAACCAAAAATGATTCATTTCAATTTGAAAATCTCACAGTTGAGAGAGATAGGGAACTGTGACCCCAGGAATGATTAGAAACAAGATCAGAACCACAGTGATCTGTACGTGTGTGTGCATACACACACATTAGTGTGTTTGGAAGAGGGCATTTCAGATTGATGGCTGTCATGGAAAGAGATGGCCTTTATAGCATGCTTCTTATGATCCTGGATGTGTAACTGTATTTTGAGGACTCATGCTTTCAGCCATGAGTCAAGCTAATTATGTTTAAGACCTCAGGAGGGCCTTGAAAGGCAGAAGATATGTGGTTGAAGCCAAAGATGAACCCTTTTGCTTCATTCAGTCTGTTTCCATTTAAGACAACTAGTTAGGCTAGAAAATGATCTGTGAGGCCATTTATAAAATAATTTATCTAAAATTTACACTTAAAAGTTTATCTGCTATAATTTCCTTTTGCATATAAGAGTGTATCAAACATTTTTAGAAAGGAAATTCAAGTTTGTTATTAGGAAAATAAGGGTGTGAAATATTGTGGGTTGCTAGTGTTCTTAAAGGAAACCTCACAAACTATTCATGATTTAAAATTTCCAGAATTGGGCATTAACTATTCAGCTGATATCTTCCCTCATGAATAAATTATACTTTGGTTAATGAATGAGATGATGTGTCACCTTAAAGCAAAATAACTGGATTATTTTCAGCTTCAATCACTGTTGAGCATGACAGTAACTCTCAGTTCACTAACTGTGGCCACTCTACATTACTCATGCAATTTCAGAATCCAGGACAATGAACATATTTGAATCAGAAAAGCACAATATCTTTGGGTTAATTTGATGAGCACGGTAACTGTGAACAACATATCTCTCTTTTTCTTTCTTTTTCTTCTTCCCTTGTTTCTTTCTATAATGAATCAAATCACGACATCCTCTTAATTCAGAGAGCTGTTTGTATTGAACAAGAATATGCAGAAAAGTCATCGGGAGTGTTCTTTCTCAAATTAAAAATATTTTATTTATTATTTTTACTATATGTGTATGAGCATATTGCCTGCATGTGTGTAAGTGCACCCATGTCATGCAATGCCTGTGGAGGATGTCAGAAGATGGCGTTAGATCTTCTTGAACTGGGGTTACAGGTGGTTATTAGCTGCCATATGGGTGCTGGGACTTGAACTCGAGTCCTCTGCAAGAGTAACCAGTGCTCTTAACTGCTGATCCACTCTATTCAGTTGCTCTTTTTCAAATTTGAAAATTATGTCTCTAGATTTCAACACTGATTTTTTTTAATTTTTATTTATTTTCTTAGGGATTCACAATATAAGAGCACAGTTGTTTTCAGATCACATTAACATTGCTCTTTTTGCCATACAATTAGGTAATTGGTGCTAGCATCACAGATGAGAGATACCATTCCTCATTTGTTTTTCTGGGACTGTGTTACTTCACTCAGCATGGTATCTTCTAGCTCCATCTACCTGCAAAGTTCATGATGTCATCTTTCTTTACCACTGCATAGAACTCCATTGTGTAGATGTACCACATTTTCTCTATCCACTTGCCAGTTGAGGGGCACTTGGGTTGATTCCAGCTTTTTGCTATTGTGAACAGAGCTGCAATAAACATGGCTGTGCATGTATCTCTGTGGTAAGATGAGTCTTGTGGGTATATACCCAGGAGCGGTATAGCTGGGTCAGGTGGCAAATTCATTCTGAGTCTTCCAAGAGTTCTCCACACTGCTTTCCATACATTCCCACCAGCAGTGGATGAGTGTTCCCCTTTCCCCACAACCTCTCCAGCACTTGGTATCATTTGTTTTCTTGATCCTAGCCAGTCTTATTGGAGTAAGATGATATCTTAAAGTGGTTTTGATTTGCATTTCCTTAATGATTAGTGATGTTGAACACTTCTTAAGATGTTTCTCAGCCATCTCTAATTCCTCACTTGTGAAGTCTCTGTTCAGCTCTTTGCTCCATCTATTGAGTGGGTCATTTGTTTTCTTTCTTCTTTGTTTTTTGAGTAGTTTATATATTCTGGAAATCAATGCTTTGTCAGATGTATCTGCAGTGAAGGTTTCCTTCCATTCTGTGAGTTTTCTCTTCACTTCTTTGATTGTTTCTTTTGATGTACAGAAACTTTTGAGGTCACATTTGTCAATTGTCAACCTTAATTCTTGCACAGCTGCTGTCTGATTTAGGAAGTCTTTTCCTGCGCCTATGTCTTGTAGGCTGCTGCCAACTTTTTCTTCTATCGCCTTCAGAGTTTTGGGTTTCACGTTGAGGTCTTTGACCGATCTGGAGTTGACTTTTGTACAGGGTGAGAGGTAGGGCTTTAATTTCATTCTTCTACAAGTGGTGATCCAGTTTTGCCAACACCACTTGCTGAAGATGCTGTCTTTTCTCCATTGTGTCTTGTTCGTCCCCTTGTCAAATATGAGGTGGCAAAATTATATGTGCTCAAGTTTGGATCTTTGGTTTTGTTCCATTAGTCAACAGGCCTGTATTTGTGCCAATACCAAGCTATTTTTATGACTATAGCCATTTAGTATATTTTGAAGTCTGGTATGGAGATCACCCCTGTATTACTCTTTTTGATCTGGGTTGCTTTGGCTATTCGGGGTCTTTTGTTTTTCCAAATGAATTTAAGGACTTTTTCCCCATGCCTGTGAAGAAACTCTTGGGGATTTTAATTGGAATTGCATTAAATATGTAAAAGAGTTTGGGTAGAATGAACATTTTTACTATATTAATTTTCCCAATCCATGAGCATGAGAGGTTTTTTCATCTTCTGATGTCTTCTTTAATTTTCTTCTTCAAGGGTTTAAAATTCTTTTTGTAAAGATCTTTGATGTCTTTGGTTAGGTTTGTTCCTAGGTATTTATTGTTTTTGAGGCTATTGTGAATGGGAAAGTCTCCTTGTATTCCTTCCTCAGTTGCTTCTTGTTGGTATAAGAAAGGTTAATTTTGTATCCTGCCACTTTACTGAAACTCTTAATCGTTTCTAGGAGTTTTCTGGTGGAGTCTTTTTTAGCATCCCTTAAGTAAACAATCATATCATCAGCAAAAATGGATAACTTGACTTCTTCTTTTCCAATTAGTATTCCTTTAATTTCCTTTTCTTGCCTTATTGCCCTAGCAAGTGTTTCAAGCACTATATTGAAGAGGAGTGGTGATGGGGCAGCCTTGCCGAGTTCCTAACTTTAAACGGAATGCTTCTGTCATTTCCCCATTTAGGATGATATTGGCTATGGGTTTCCTGTGTATGGCTTTGATTACATTGAGGGATGATCCCTCCAATCCAATTTCCTCTAGGACTTTAAGCACGAAGGGATGCTGGATTTTGTCAAAGGGTTTTTCTGCATCAATTGAGATGATCATGTGGTTTTTATCTTTCAGTCCATTTACGTGTTTTATGATATTTATTGATTTTTATATATTGAACCATCCTTGCATCTCTGGTATGAATCTAACTTTTTCATGATGGATGATATTCTTGATGTGGGTCTGTATGTGATTTGCCAGTATTTTGTTGAGAATTTTTGCATCCATGTTCATTAATGAGATGGGTCTATAGTTCTCCTTTTTGGTTGCATCTTTGCCTATTTTTGGTAATAAAGTGATGCTGGCTTCATAGAAGGAATTTGGGAGAATTCCCTCTGTTTGTATCCTTCTAAACAATTTAAGTAATAATGGTTGTAAGACTTTTTAAAATGTTTTATAGAATTCTGCTGTCAAACCATCTGGGCCTGGGCTTTTTTATGTTGGGAGGCTTTTTTTATTACATCTTCAATTTCCTCAAGTATTATGGGTCTGTTTAAGTTTTCACTCTCTTTTTGGTTAAGTTTTGGTTAGTCCCAGAATTTCAGATACTCATCCATTTCTTCTAGGTTTCCAAACTTAGTAGAGGATAGGTTTTTGAATTATTCCCATATGATTGTCTGGATCTTTTCATTGTCTGTTATGATATTTCCCCTTTCATCATGGATTCTATTGATTTGGAGTTGTTCCTTCTTTCTTTTGGTTAACTGTGCTAGAGGTCTGTCTATCTTGTTTATTCTCTCGAAGAAACAACTTTTGGATTCATTGATTTTTGTATGGTTTTCTTTGTTTCTATTTCATTGATTTCTGCTCTGATTTTTGTTATTTCTTCTTATCTGTTGCATTTAGGGTTTATTTGTTGTTGTGTTTCAAGTGTTTTTAGCTGCAATGTTAGATCGTTCACTTGTGCTCTTTCTGTTTTTCTGATGTAGGCACCCAGGGCTATAAACTTCCCTCTTAGGACTGCTTTTAAAGTATCCCATAGGTTTTGTGGTGTTGTATTATCATTGTCATTCAGTTCCAGGAATGCTTTTATTTCTTTCTTTATTTCTTCCTTGACCCATTCATTATTCAGGAGTGTGTTGTTTAGTCTCCATGTGTTCTTGTAGATAGTAGGGCTTATCCTGGTGTTGATATTGAGCTTTATTGCACTGTGGTCTGATAGAATGCATGAAATTATTTCAATCTTTTTGTATTTGTGGAGGTTTCTTCTATGTCCAAGTATGTGGTCGATTTTGGAGAATGTTCTGTGGGGTGCTGAGTAGAAAGTGTATTTTCTGGTATTAGGGTGGAGTATTCGGTAGATATCTGTGAGGTCCCTTTGGTGTATAGTATCATTCAGTTCACATGTTTCTCTGTTTATTCTTTATCCAGTTGATCTGTCCAAAGGGCTCAGTGGGGTATTGAAGTCCCATACTATGAGTGTACTGGTATTAATCTGTGACTTGAGGTCCTAGAGAATTGTCTTTGTAAAGTTTGGTGCACCAGAGTTTGGTGCATATATATTCATGATTGTGAAATCTTCATGGTAAATTGTTCCTTTGATAAAAATGTAATGGCCTTCCTTGTCTCTTCTGATTTCTTTTACTTTGAAGTCTATTTTGTCTGATATTAAAATAGCAACACCTGCTTTTTTGGGGGTACCATTTGCTTGGAATGTTTTTTTCCCATCTTTTCACTTTAAGGTGGTGCCTATCCTTGAAGGTAAGATGCATTTCTTGTAGACAGCATATAGATGGGTTCTGATTCCTAATCCAATCTCCCAGTCTGTGTCTTTTGATTGGAGAGTGTTCCAGTTTTCTCCTCAATTGCTGTGACAAAACACACTGACCACTACCAAGTTGGAGAGGAAAGGGTTTATTCAGTTCACATCTCCTGAGTCACAGTTCATCACTTAGGGAGCCCAAGATAGGAACTCAGGGCAGGAACCTGGAGGCAGGAGCTGGAGTACAGGCCATGGAGGAATGCTTCTTACTGGCTTGCTCCCCTGGCCCATGCCCAGCCTGCCCTCTTATATGGTACACAGCAACCTGCCCATTATGGCACCACCCACAGTGAGCTGGGCCCTCCCACATTGCTCAGCCATCAAGACAATACTCCACAGATGTGCCCACGGGCGAGTCCAATTGAGCCAATTCCCCAATTGAGGCTCCCTCATCCCAGGTGTGTCAAGTTGACACTGAAGCTATTCAGCACAGGGAGTTTAGTCCGTTAATATTTAAGATTATAAATGAAAGATGTGTGTTGCTTCCTTTCACCTATTATCCATTTGCATTTTTGGTCTAGGTTTCTATTTCTATAGTTATGCTTTTATTAATTTCTGTATCTAGGTGCCTGGGGATAGTTGCTCCTTTCTTCTTTCCTTTGAATTGCTTCAAGTATTCTCTGAAGGGTTGGTTTTCCGGACATGTATTCTTTCATCTTGTTTATATCATGGAAGATTTTTCTCTCTCCTTCAACTATAATCGACATTTTTGCTGGGTATAGTAAACTGGGTTGGCGTCTATAGTCCTTTAACACTGGGAATGCTTTGCTCCATGTTCTTCTTGCTTTCATAGTTTGCACTGAGAACTCAGTTGTAATTCTGATGGGTTTCCCCTTATATGTAACTTGTTTTTCTCTTGTGGCTTTCAGAATTTTGTCTTTGTTTTGGGCATCTAGCGTTTTAACTATGATATAGCCTGGAGAGTTTCTCTTTTGGTCTTGTCTGTTTGGAGTTCTATGTGCTTCTTGTATTTGTATTGGTTTGTCTTTGACATTTTCTTTTTTTTTTTTATTATTTTTATTTATTTCGGTATGTGTATCAATGTACTGTCTGCATGCAGGTTTGTGCACCCGTGTCGTGCAATGCCGCGGAGGTCAGAAGAGGGTCTCGGATTCCCCTGGAACTGGAGTTCTCCTGGAACTGGAGTTTCAGACGGCTCTCGGCCGCCATGTGGGTGCTGGGGATCGAACCCGAGTCCTCTGCAAGAGCGGTCGGCGCTCTTAACCGCTTAAGTGCAGGATTTGATGAGTCAGCCAGCCCTGACATTTTCATCTATCATTCTGTTGAAGATCTGATCAAGACCATTCTCTTGGGATTCTTCTCCTTCCTCTATTCCTATGATACAGAGGTTTGATCTTTTCATACTGTCCCACAATTCCTGGTTGTTCCACTTTTGTGTATTTTTAAATTTTTCATAATGTTTACTTGAGGTTTTTAGTTGTTCTGTGTTATCTTTTAGGTCTGATATTCTGCTTCCTCCATTCTACTTCTGAGGCTTTTTCCATTCCTTTCCACTTGATTGTATGAGTGTTTAATTTCCTTTTTCATTTCGTCTTCTGATTTCTTTAGTATTTCCACTTCCTTTTGGAGCTTCTCAATCTCTTCCTGTAGCTCTTTGCTTTGATGGTTGGTTTCCTTTTCTTTTTCAACATGGGATCTTTTCAGTGTTTCCACTTCCTCTGGAGTTTGTAATTTTCTTCCTCTAGTTGGTTCTGGTGTTTATCATCCTCTCTCTCTAGGTCCTTCTTGAGTTTTTCATTCTCTCTCCTTAGTTTTCTGACTTGTTCTTTATATACTATGATTTCTTTGAATATGTCTGCAATTGTTCCTCTAAGATCTGTGTCCTGGGCCATCCCCAGGGGGATCCCACTGTAGGAATCTCCCACAGGGTTGGTAGAGCTTAGTGTGGAATTATCCTGCACCTTTCCCATGTTGTCCCTTTGTTGTGTCCCTGGTATGTGGGTTTCTCTTTGCCTGTATTCCGATGAGAATCCCACATGCCTCTTCGCTGTGCTGAAGGCTTGCTTTCCTTGCCTCCTTCAGATGCCTTCATTGTTTATTTGATTTGTTTTTCTCCTTGCTTATGGAGTGTTGACTTGTCTAAGTTTTAGGCTTTCTATTAGAAGTCTAACTCACTCTTCCCTTTCTGTTCTGAAAGTTCTCCAAAGAATCCACTTGGACACTCCCTAGTCATTCCAGTTGGCGGGGGTGGGGGTGGGGGGGTACTCTGTGCTTCAGGTGGTTCTGGGAAATCCCCAATCTAAGCTCTGTGCATTCACAACACTGATTTTTTGGATGTGTGTGTGTGTGTGTGTGTGTGTGTGTGTGTGTGTGTTGGTGTGTGTGTGCGGTATATGTGTGCAAGCCTGCAGACACTCTGCCCATGGGCATCATCAGAGATCAAGGGTTGACATCAGCTGCCATCCTCTACTGCTTTCTGCCTTACTGACCTGAGGCACAGTCTCTCCTTGATCAGGATGTTCACCATTTTGGCTAGGCCAGCTGACCAGTGAGCTCCAAAATCCTCCTGTCTCCACCTCCCAGGTCTGGGCTTAGAGGCGTCTGCTGTCATGCCAGGCTTTTATGTGGGTTCTGGGGATTTGAGCTCAGGTCCTCATGCTTGCAAAGCTAGTGTTCCTACCCACTGAGCATCCATCTCCCGAGCCCCAGAGCGAATTCGGAAAGGTTATGGCTCTGAAAATGCAAATTAAAAAAAGCACATTAACAGCCATTTATGTATTGCACTGCTAACTATGGACCAGTTTAGAACAACTGATGTTTGAATGTCACCATGGGTGCAACACAAATCTTGCAATTTAAATTTTTGCTTGTCACTGTGTTCTTCCCTTGAATCTCATTTCTGTAGTATTATTATTATATTTTCCTTTCAAAAGACTTATTAAAAATAGTTCCTAAGGGTACAATGTGGTCTGCTTCTTCGAAAAATGTAATAAAAAATGGAACGCCCTGGGTTCTGTTTCTGAGTCGACGCACAGCAATTGAGCAAGAAAGTTCTTTTTTAAAAAGTTTTATTTATTTTTATTTTATGGGAATGAATGTTCTGTCTACATGTATGTAAGTACACCTGTGCCATCAAAACCTGCAGAGGCTAGAAGAAGGTGTCAGATCTCCTGGAACTGGAGTTATGGACAGTTGTTAGCCACCATGTGGGTACTGGGAATTGAACCTTGGTCCTCTAGAAGAGCAGCCGATGCTCTTAACTGCTGAGCCATCTCTTCAGTCCCCAAAACAAGATTTTAAGTTGAGACTTCCCATTAAGAAAAAAAGAGTATTTTAATAGAAAGGGAAGAGGGAGGGTTGTACAAGGAAGCATGGGCATACAGGGGAGGAAAGGGTTCAAGAGAAGGGGGACTGTAGGAGAAAGGTATTATCAAGGGTTAAATGACAAAATGGGGACACTTTAACTGGAGAGACTGGAGAGGGAGGAAGTAGGTTGAGAGGGAGAGAGAGAGAGAGAGAGAGAGAGAGAGAGAGAGAGAGAGAGAAGAGGCATAATGCTTAGCTGGTATGAAAGACCAGAGGGAAATGTATGAGTTCAAAAGCCTACTGAAAAATTATATAGGCAATATCTCTTCCTGAGTTCATGTGCATAGCTGAAGGCTATATAACAAGAAAGAGTGCCAGACAGGAGAAATCTTCCTTTGGGTTCTTGGCCAGGATAGTCCAAGAGATTCCCCAAACTACACAGGCTATTGCCACAACCCTTGTTTGCCTCCCAGAACTTGAAGTTAAGAACCCTATTGCTGAAGATAAGACATACTTCAGATACAGGACTTGGAGCAATGAAGCTGGAACTGACCTGGAAGGCACCTCCCTGAAGGCTAGCTTTCATAGTTTTAGAGGGCACTATGCAAGCTGCTAAGGAAAAACATCAATCAATGATCCAAGTCCAGCTTTAAGGCCTAATAACCACAACAATGACTGTCACAGCAAACTGTATTAGGGCAGTAGTGGCACTTTTATCTTGAGGGTAATCAACAGCTACCTAATTGTACTTAAATACCACTCAATGGGAGGGAATTCTGTAAACATAGTCAAATACACATGACTGGAGAGGTCATAGGTTTTAGAGAAAACCCTAAAACTGACACATCCCTAGATATATGTAATTTCTTACTATATGCTAAATATGGGTCCTTTTATTTAAAGACAAGTATGCCAGTTAACACTTATCAAAGAAGCTTCTTTTTGCAACAGTTGGAAATGATTATAGATTTTCACAACTGGTCTGTGAAATGCCCAACCCTAAGTGACCCATCTATAATGGAGCCTGTACACCTAAGGCCCATGGAACATAGGGGAATGAGGGCTAGAGAGAATACTAATGCGTCTCTCAACTCTCATCAATCAAGCTCCTTCATCGCAACTGTGGGCAATGAACACAAAAGGCCACAAATGGCCAAATCTTAGAGAATAAGAGTCTGCAGAGTGTGGGTCCATGGATAGGACTCTTATATTAAAATTCACCTACCCAGGGCTCAGGGACCATTGTGGAATAGGAGGTGGAAAGATGGTAAGAGCTAAGAGAAGAGGTGCTCATGCATAAGGAAACAGTTTTACAGGCTCCTGAGACCTTGCTCACAGCAATGATGTCAGTATACACAAGACCTACACAAACTCAAGCAGACAAAAACCCAGCATAGGACTAGGGAAATGGGAAGCAGGCCCAAACCTTAACCAAAGAATTATTGGCAGCTGATTACTGCTGGGCAAGGGGGAATTAACCTTCTCTAAGGGAGTGACTCTAGACATTCCCCAGTGGATGAACTTGCACTGAAGGACATCTGGGTACACTAACCAGATTTGATAGGCCTTAAAATAAATGACAGAATGCATTAAATCCAATGAGGGGGGGCTACAGGAGGGTGTGGATGGGGTGTAAAGATGATTAAGAGGTTGTGTGTGAAATACAGAAAAATTCAATAAAATGTACAAAAAAATGGATTTTCTATATAATAAAACCATGTAGCTATTGAAAACAACATGTTGATATTTAAGGATATTCATTCCCGAGTTGTCTGAAAATTTTTAATATAGGAAAGTTTTATTCATGTAATAAAATGTAATTAAAAAATATAGAACTTTTAATTTGTAGTTATTCTAAATGATAATTATCAGTAGGAAATTGCCATTTAGTGATCCTCAGATCTAGAGTTGTCATATGTGTCCTTTTCAGCAGTGCACTCATGCAGAAGCTGAGGAGGGACCTTAAGACTGAGGTCATGGGGCTGGAGAGATGGCCTAGTGGTTAAGAGCGCTGACCGCTCTTACAGAGGACCCGGGTTCGATCCCCAGCACCCACATGGCGGCCGAGAACCGTCTGAAACTCCAATTCCAGGAGAACTCCAGTTCCAGGGGAATCCGAGACCCTTTTCTGACCTCCGCGGCATTGCACGACACGGGTGCACAGACTTGCATGCAGACAGTACATTCATACACATACGGAAATAAATAAAATTAATAAAAAAAATTAAAAAAAAAAGACTGAGGTCATTTCCTGCCTCTGTCTGTATGGCTTTCTTCCCACGATGAATGGATATTCTGGATATTGAAGTTGAGCTCATCTGCCTGATGGACTTTTGGCTAGTTTTTTTGTGTATGAGAATTTCTGGAAAGAAGCTGTGATTACAAAGGCTAATTGAGTAAAACTTCAGTGATCACAGAGATGTTGGAATGTTGCTGGACCCAGAGATAAATAATCTTATTCTATTTTTAGCTCCCTTAATAGTCATTATTGCCCTCAACTGTTTGTGATGTAGCATTTTTGTGACCCTTAGATAAATCCTTTAAAATGTATAAACAGACCCTTAGTTTTAATCAACCAAAAGGCCAATAATGTCATCTGATACCGTCTAAGACCTATTGGTGAGATCTTCCTACATTGCCACAACCCCCATCTGATTTTTTTCTATCAAAGTGTTTTAAAAGTGTCTTGATTTAGGCCTTTCTCTCTCTTTCTTTCTTTCTCTTTCTTTCTTTCTTTCTTTCTTTCTTTCTTTCTTTCTTTCTTTCTTTCTTTCTTTCTTTCTTTCCTTCCTTCCTTCCTTCCTTCCTTCCTTCCTTCCTTCCTTCCTTCCTTCCTATTTCTTGGTACTATAGAACCTTATGAAACTATGAAACTATTACCATGCTGGAACACAGTAATTGGGAAAACAAGTCTGTGTTTCTGGGCCATGGTCATTCATATTTGGCTTCAGAATAAATCATCTTTTTTGTTCCTTTGAGGTAGGAATTGTATCTTTTCTCAACAATACAAATGAAAGACTCTTCTTGGGGACCAGAGAGATAGTTCAAGGGTTAAAATCACTTGCTTCTCTTCTAGAAGACCAGGATTTGGTTCCCACCACCCACATGGCATCACACCAACTCTAACTCTGGCTCCAGGGTGTCTAATGCCCTTTCTGACCCCACGAGCACCTCTGCACATGCAGACATGCCCACACCCACACGATTAAAAAGTAAAACATAAAACATTTAAATACTCTTATCAGTAAATGTTTTTTGAGGAAGTTGGTTGGACTTTGAAAACTATAATCAACTGCTTATTTAACCCTTCATATATGAAAATATAAGTACTGTAAATAATGCTTTCATTCTTTCATCTCTCGGGTCCTTTTTGTTCTGAGATATGGTCTTTCTATGCAGCCCCAATGAAGGGCCTACAGGCCTGAACCCCCATCTTGTTTTACTTCTTATTTCCCGACTCTCACTTTCTTCTGTTTTTCATCCCCTTACAGCTGGAACACCCCTTTGATGACTTCAGCTCTGCAACATCACAGGCTCTATCTTTTATAGTGATTACATTAGCTCAGCGGTCTTTAACTACAGTTTTCATGGTCAATCATTAATGAATGTTTCATTTTATCTGTTGTGTTACTTTGCCAACAAAACTGCTGTGAAGTTAATTACCTGACAGTTTTTTTTAAGGACAAAATGAAAAGAAAAGGCTTTTACTGTTACATTGTCATGCAGACTCACTTTTGTCATTACCGAATAACAACAGATGCCTTTGATAACTGAGCCAAGCAGGTCACTTGCTCCCTATTGTTGGAGTGGTTGATAAAATATTCACAAAACTGAAATCTGATGGAGTCTGGAAGCTATGGCTTTGTGATTTGGACCACATTTGATTATGTCCTTTGAAAGCTGTTCATAGTCTTTGAATCTGGCTGGAAAAAAAAGTATATTTTCACCTGCTGAGCTCCTAACATTTAAAAGAGAAAAAGTGGCTTCCATAAATCACAGCACCCTCGGCAGAAAAGGCTTTCCTCTCAAACAAAGGCCAAGAGAGACTCCTGACTTCTGCCAGTCATGAGGCTGCATTGTTAGGCCGGTACATTATTAGAGGGGGGATTCTCTGGGAAAGGCAGGTATCCAAAGCTTGCTGTTCTTACATGCTTGAGACTCCTGTCTGTCTTGACTCCTTTAAATAATAATTGAGCCCACAATGATGCTAAGACATCATTTTTAAGGTTTTTAGTTAGACATTTCCTATGTGGTGTTAGGAAATGTGTGTCAGTCAGGCCGTGTCTGGTCTGTTAATCCTTATCATGTGAAATAGTAGCTTCTAAGCTGTGTCCTGTCCTGGGAGACTCCATTTTACCAAGCAGCAGTTGACTCCATTTTGAGTGCCAATGCAGACACAGAGTGACTGTATTCCATGGTGCATGTAGACACCATCGCTTGTCCAGCACCCACCACAGGTCACAGGTGAATAACTTATTTCTACAAGTCAAAATGTTCCATGGCTAAACTTATCAAAGTATGTTGGGAACAGATGGGCACCTGTGTGTATTAAAACCATATCAGAAAAAACAAAGTAGAGAACTGACCAAACACATCAACCAATGGGAGACACAACACCCTCACCTTGGCCTTGTGAAAAGGACAGCTAGCACTGTGGTGGAGTGAGGTCACTGACCTGGCACCAGCTGTGTTTGTCAGGGGACAGGCAGAGAACTCCCATCTGTTCTGAGGTTTCAGATCAGCGTGGTTTCCATTGTATGACAAGGCCAACTCAAATTGTGGGGTCCATCTGTCTGGCTGTTTATCTGCACCCAGTCCCTGAGGCTTGGCTGGACCCTGGACTCATTACTGGGCCCCTTAATATCTGTCTGGCCACTTACAGTGGCCTTCTTTACATGGTACCATCTCTTAGCCTCTGCAGTCAGAGAAGTCACTTTGAAGTCTTTGTTCTCTGTTAGACTTCTAAAGCCATTTTGTGACATGCACACACACACACACACACGACTGTGTCAAGTGCAATTTGTGTCTTGAGAGCTAATATTAATCATCAAGGCTGCCAGTCTCCAGACATCAAGGGAAATTGGGACTACTTGAGAAACTGCAGCCAAAGAGACAGATTAGCTTGTGAATTTGTTATTCAGAAACTCTGCCATTGGCAAGGGCATACCCTCAAGAGTGGGCAGAGCACACAACTAGCACACACAGCCCCGTAAAATTTGAATTTCAGAGAACTGGTAAGTGCCAGTTTCCCTGTGCTTCACCTGGAAGTCCTGTCTTTGTGTTCTGTTTGCTTTTATCTGCATAAAAGTTACTTATTTTATTACTTTATTGCTTTATTATTTTGGGAATGTAAACTTGTACAGCCACTATGGAAAGCAGTGTGGAGAACCCTTAGAAGACTCAAAATGAGCTTGCCATTTGACCCAGTCACACCACTCCTAGGTATATACCCACAAAACTCATCTTACTGCAGAAATACATGCACAGCTATATTTATTGCAGCTCTGTTCACAATAGCAAAAAGCTGGAACCAACCCAAATGCCCCTCAACTGATGAGTGGATAGAGAAAATGTGGTACATGTACACAATGGATTTCTATGTAGCTGTAAAGAAAGACAGTATCAGGAACTTTGCAGGTAAATGGATGGAGCTAGAAGACATTATATTAAGTGAAGTAACACAGTCCCAGAAAAACAAACGACGAATGGTATTCCTCATATGTGGATGCTAGTGCCAATAACCCACTTATAAATATTTCTTGTGGAGAGGGATTCATATTAAAAGAACAACAACAGAAAGACTGCATCACAAAACTGACTGAAATGGTGAATCGGGAAAGGTAGGAGGGGCGGGAGAGGGACACGGGTATATATTCGATTAATACTTATTTAATTGTTGTGAGTTCAACAAGTATCCAATTTTTCCCAGACTCTGTCTACAGGTTACGTGGTGTTTTAGGACTTAACAAAAGTAAATATGTGTATATTAAACAACATTGGTTTAAAGGTTCTGATAAAACAGGAATGCACCTGAGTTAATTGGAAATATAAAAAAAGAAGTTATTTTACTGTCATGTGTAGCAAGTTAAGGCGCAAAAGAGACATAATTCTATGATTTTATCAACACTTGTGTAATTTAGTTTGGGATACTTTTGGTGGCATTTCTAAATATCTCAAAGCATTGGTTTCTAAACCTGGTTACTCGTCAAATCTAGCAAACTAACAAAACTCACTGGTGTGTAATCACTAGAGGGGCCACCTGTCCCCTTGGCTGCACCTGCTTCAGACAGGCTTCTTCTGACTCTAGCCCTGACTTCCTTTTTCTTGGAGTATTTAGTTAATAACATTTTAACTGTAAACTTTTCCTTTGTCCCTTTGACATGCCCAGTGTCTGGGCAGTTTTTAGGACCCACTGATGAGTTCCTAAGACCTGGGAGCTATCCTTTATCCTCTCTCTCTCTCTCACTCTCTCTCTCTCTCTCTCTCTCTCTCTAGTTCTGGTGGGAAAGTGAGGGTCCAACCTCTACAAAAGATACTGAGTAAGCACCAGAGGTCTTCGCATTGACAGCTTTCTCCAGAAGGATCTCCACTAGCACCTACTAGCTTGCATGGTGTTTAAAACCTTCCCACCTTTTGTTTTCCTGGAGTTGTGCCAGAAGGTATTTGTCCTCCTGTTGTTGAAGTGTGTCTGGTGCTTTTTCACTTTGACAGAGACAGGCTGGCTATGGTAAGTTTCTAAATCTCATAGGTGAGTCTAATAGTGACCAAGCTGGAGATCCATTTTTGCCTTTGAAATAGTTTGCAAAATGCCACAGTAATGTCTATTTGTGTTTATATGAGAAATTTGCAATGTCGTGAGAAATATATATATATATATATATATATATATATAGAGAGAGAGAGAGAGAGAGAGAAGAGAGGAGGAGAGAAGAGAGCGAGGAGAGAGAGAGAGAGAGAGGTCATTTCCTTGCTTTCTGCCTTTCTCCAAGTAAATTGGTAGATGGTTCTGGCTTTTTTTTTTTAATTTATTTATTATCTGTATGTGTATGAATGTACTGTCTGCATGTAGGTTTGTGCACCCGTGTCGTGCAATGCCGCGGAGGTCAGAAGAGGGTGTCGGATTCTCCTGGAACTGGAGTTCTCCTGGAATTGGAGTTTCAGATGGTTCTCAGCCGCCATGTGGTTGCTGGGGATTGAACCCAGGTCCTCTGTAAGAGCGGTCAGCACTCTTAACCACTAGGCTATCTCTCCAGCCCAGGGCTTCTTTTTTTAAATTTTATTTATTTTTTTATGTGTATGAGTGTACTGTCTGCATGTAGGTTTGTGCACCCATGTCGTGCAATGCCTTGGAGGTCAGAAGAGGGTGTCGGATTCCCCTGGAGCTGGAGTTAAAGACGTGTGGGTGCTTCAGCCAGGGGGATTGTTTGATTGGATTTCATTGTCTTCGTTGACCTTTGGCCCCATTAGCTGGTGTAGCTGTGGGGGCGGAGTTGTCCTCCCAGCTGGAATAAAATGTGGGTTTGTAAAAAAAAAAAAAAGGTGGGATTCTTTGAGTCTTGATACTGGCTTTTCTAGGTTAATTTTGTATCCTGCCACTTTACTGAAGCACCCAGCTCCTACCTGTGCTTCAGGTGGTCTTGGGGGAATCCCTCATCTCAAGACTCACACAAACCCACTTTTGTTTTTTTTGTCTTTTCGAGACAGGGTCTCCTGTAGTCCCAGCTGTCCTGGAACTCACTCTGTAGACCAGGCTGGCCTTGAACTCACAAAGATCCCCCTGCCTCAAACCCACTTTTTATACCAGCTGGGAGGACAACTCTACCCCCAGAGCCACACCAGCCAGTGGGGCCAAAGATCAACAAAAACGAGATCCAGTCAAACAATTCGCCTGTCTGAAGTACCCAGCTCCTACCTGTGCTTCAGGTGGTCTTGGGAGATCCCTGATCCTCATCTGATTTTCATATCTTCTCTTTCTTAGAAAATGTACATTAACATTTTAAAGCACTGGGCGTGGTGGCTCCTGCCTTTAATTCCAGCACTTGGGAGGCAGAGGCAGGCATATCTTTGTGAGTTCAAGACCAGTCTGGTCTACATAATGAGTTCCCAGGCCAGCTGTGGCTACAGGGAGACCCTGTCTCAAAAATACCAAAAAATAGATATAAAGCAAGGACTAGTAGTACTGAGCATTTGGGAGGCTTGAGGTTAGAGAATTACAAGTTCCAGACTAGCATAGGCTACACAGTGTCTTCCAGGCCACTCGGGGCTACTTAGCAAATTCCCATTTTAAAAACAAACAAAAAACGAACAAAATGTAATAAAGCATATTGGTTTAGATTAACTTACACTAGAAGTCAGTATTTTTAAAACAATTCCGTTATTTGCATATGAGCGTCTTAGTCTTACAAAGTTGTGTGTGTCAGTTACTGGTGGCTGATTTCTTTGGAATTGATGGTTTCTCATTGCACTGACTCAGCCCTCTATCTGTGCAAAGGCCAAAAGCATAAATACTTGCAAGGCTTCTTGGTATGGCATTATATGTAAGCGGAAATAGTGTAAAGTAACCATGTTGAAAGATGTAGCTATGTCAGTGATGGAGAGTACTGAGTAGATTTGTAGTAGAGGATAGGAACATAGGGAAATAAAAGGGGGATGAAAATGCAGACAGAAACCTACATTCTTCATTGTACTAGAGGAGCTTTTCTCAGCCTCGAGAAATTGACATATGGGTTCAAATGCTTCTGCCTTGTAGAGGGCTGGGTGTGCATCACAAATTCAGTAGCATGTGTTGCTAGGTGTCCATAGCTACCTCCAGATGTCAGTAGCATCCTCAAAGTTCAACAAACAAATATCTTCCCAGACACGGTAAAGTATCCCCCGTGAGACCAAATCAACCCACATTAAAAATCACTGTATTATAAGTGGGGTACTCAGTCCTAACTGAGACTTCTACAACACAACTCTCACACCGAAGACTCAGGGAACATCACTGAAGAGGGGGCAAAATGATTGTAAAATCCAGGGCACCAGCTGATAAATAGTATCTTCTAGACATGACAGGGAAGCTGGGCCCAGGAAATCTCAACAATCTGGTTGCCTGCACAAGACCTGCTTAATCCCATATCACAGCAGTCAAGATGCCAATAGAGATGGGGGAGAATTTCACAAGGCCCTAAATGTAGAGATGCATGTGGTCAGTGGATGCTGAGGGGGAGAAAAGCACTTTTCTCTAGGGATGAGATCCTGTGAGGTTTCTGGATCCTAAGTGGTCAACCCTGAACACATGTATGTACAGGCAACACTAACAGGAATCAGGAGAGAGAGAGAGAGAGAGAGAGAGAGAGAGAGAGAGAGAGAGAGAGAGAGAGAGGAGAGAGACCACTAAGCTCTACTTCTTAAAGGCTTCCCCACCTTCCAATAGCATCCTGATGAGAACCAATTTTTTTTGCCACACGGATCTTTGGGAGACATGTAAGAGTCAAACTATAACTACTAAAGTCTTATTGGAATAGTCTATAAATTAAGGAGTCAGAGAGAGCTTCACACAACAAGGAAAATGTATATTGACAAAGTAAAGGAAAATCACCTGCTCATTAAACAGCAGAAAGGTGCATTTATCTCATTCATTCATGCAAAATTTATGGAATTTTTTTTGTGGTTGTAATTTATCTCTCCTTCAAACCTTATTTGCCATTAGATCATCGAGTCTGGGCTTCTCATCTCTATTCCCACCCTAGAATCAGTCTTGTAGAGATTAAGATGTGATTAAAAGCTCTGTGTGTGGTTGAGTGTGAGCTCAGTGATAACTTTAACACATTCTTTTAAAAACAGCATTCTCTATAGGAACATCTATATTTAAAGACAACAACAAATCCTCATATTGGACACAGCAGGAAACATCCTGATGCAGCTTCTTTCTCTTTAGAGACTCCACATAACGTGGATCTCCCTGGATTGTGTTATGACTTCTACAAAGCTTGTTTCCTACTCTCCAGTAACCCATTTTATGAATTCTTTCCACTTCACTAGAGCCTTTTCTTCCTTTAAAATGTGCAATATACTTAAGCTATCTGGTGATATACCTTTCTAAGCCCCCGCCACACAAAAGTCGTAAAGCTTTTGATAATTATCATAAATATTGGTTGCTCTCTAACTTTAAATCAGTTTCAGTAACCAAGCGCATGTGCATTAATTTTAATTAATTACTGAAACAAAGACTCCCTTTCTCTTCCCCATCCTCAAGGAAATGGAGAAGGGTGTACTGATGAACTCTTTTGACCTGCCACAAATCCCGCATGGAAGTGTGATTAAAGAGCAAATCTAGCCCAGGCGTCTCAACATTATTCCTTCCATGTTTGTAGGGGATCTCCGGGTTCAGTTGATAGCTTTGGCCCACTGGGTAACAGAAAATCCCTGTGACTTGGAAGGACAGCAAGGCATGATGTCAGGATGGATGTATGAAGTAGATCGGCATTAGGTATGGAGGCTGTCTTGGGGGCATTGGAGGACTGGAAGCTCAGAACGGGAAAGGGAAGGACTAAAGCTGAAAGCCAGCACTATCCAAGTATTCAAGTGGTGGTGACGGTGAGATTGCCAACAGCAGGTGCATACACATTAGGAAAGTAATTCTTCAGGCTTTTCTAAAGAGAATGAGTAGACAGTGGTATTTTTCTAATTAATTTTTGTACCAGGAGATGTAGAGGCATCCCCCAAAGGTTGTGTAAACATTTATTTTCTAGTTGTGCTAGAGGGTGAGTTTTTCAAAGAGATGATCAATGGGGGCCATCCTGGGCCCCACAAGCCTGTAAGCTTAGTAGGGTTACATACATCTTTTTGATAAATTTCATGTCTTCATTGGAAGTGATTCTCCAGGGAGTCACAGAGCATAGAAGAACCCAAAGCAATAAGATTTGAGTTGAGGGGTTGTGAAAACTTCAGCAATAGTAAAAAAAAAAAAAAGTTATTGAATGCACAACCCCTGAAAATTATTTCAAAACGAATCACAATGAACCTGAGATTATTTTGACAGTGCTTGTTCATTTGCACCACAAGACTTCACTGGAAGGAATTTTTCTTTTTGTTTTAACTTGGTAAGACCAGATGTTACTTTTGAAAAAAGGGTGTGTTGCATGGTTAGTCAGATCCAGTAAGCACCCAGGACCCAGAAGCTTCATGGCTTTTATCCCTAATGCAAGAATCCTGGGTCTTTTTCTCCATTAACTGGGGTCTGACCACATGTCTTTCCCACTTCACTAGTTTAAAAGAATCCGTGTAAGAGAAGTGGAGATACCTTCAGTGTTCTAGGCCATGGGGTTCAGGAGCCATCAGGGCCTTTAAAAGTCTTACAGAGTGAGGTCAGATTTAAAGAATGGTTTCCCTCATTTGTGGATGCTAACTCTAAATCCCCAGTTGGCAGGCAAACTGAGCAACTTTATTATTATATTTCATTGTATCTGAAAGCAACTGTGCTATTATAATATGATTCTCTTAATGGGCTTTAGAATTGACCTATCACTTGTATTCACACATTGTAATTACCATGTATGGATGGAAGATATGTAATTCATATTCTAAAAAAAGAATGTAAAGTTATACTTCTTTTTACCTGCATGCAACTTTACTGTTAAAATATGAATCTCTAAATGAGTTTTGGAATTAACCTATAGTTTATTTTCAGAATTTGTGGTTTTGATTTATGTATGGAGTGTATATATGCATATGTTGGAGTAATATAAAATTAAAGAGAACAAAAAAATAGAGAAAAACCTATCATAGAACTGACCAAAACAGTAAACTTGTGCATAGAAAAGGTTATAAAAGACTGAGAAAAAGATGCAAGATAGGACTTAACATGTATGACAGAATCCATGAGCTCTAGCAGGGGGCAGGGGGCATAAGGGGTGGGCATGGATGGGGGAATGAGTCTAAATTTGATTAAGAAATGTATGAAATGCACTCGATAAAATTAACTTAAAAAAGATTAACATTCCGGGCTGGAGAGATGGCCTAGCAGTTAAGAGCGCCGACCGCTCTTGCAGAGGACCCGGGTTCGATCCCCAGCACCCACATGGCGGCTGAGAACCGTCTGAAACTCCAATTCCAGGAGAACTCCAGCTCCAGGGGAATCCGACACCGTCTTCTGACCTCCGCGGCATTGCATGGCACGGGTGCACAGACTTGTATGCAGGCAGTACATTCGTACACATACAGAAATAAATAAAATTAATAAAAAAAAAAGATTAACATTCCTTGTGATAAACCAAGTTTTACAGGATTTGAAAGAAAAGGCTGATATTTAATGTTTCCTACAAATCCCTCTTCTTATTTTCTTAAACTTTTTTCTTCAAACTCATTAGGAAGGTATTGGCTCTCTTTCTTATCTGGGAGTAAGAAACTGCTATAGGGAGGGGGAGTTTGGTAATAGCTTTGAGTTAGGTCCCTAACACATGCCATAATACAGGGTCAGGACACCCATTATGAGTACCAAGGAGTTTAACATCCCACCCAGAAAACCTCTCCATTTTGCAAACGATTCTTCCAGGAGATCAGGGAATGGATCACTTATTCCCCAATTTTCAGTACTGTAAAAAGGGCCTTAAAGTCTTGGTAGGCTGTAATGATAGTTCCATTTGCAGCTGTCTTATTGGGGATAGATATACAACCCTGTCCCTCCGGAATTACGTAAACCTCATCTTTTTTCAGCCAAAATAATGTCTAACACTAATTTATTCTCCCAAGCCATTTTGCTGGTAGAGCTGAATGGGGACCGGGGTGTAGCAGTCAGGGCGTAACTCCAGGAAGCTTATCTAAAAGGCCCCAAAAGTGCTCAGTGGCTTTATCTGTATAAAGGCCAGATGGAGATTGGAAAGAAAGTCCTTGATTGGTGTTCAGGGGGAAAGACAGGTTAAGAGTCAGGTAACCAGAAGAATTTCTTTATGGGCTCACAAGAGGATTCATCCATAGGGTCGCCCCCCCCCCAACCCCTTGCTTTTCTTTTGCCTTCCAAGGCTGGTCTCAAGAGTGATGAACAACGTAGGATCTTCTGTCAGGAAACTCGATAGCTGTTGCAAACTGTAGTATGTGTTTAGCAAAACAGTGTTCTCAGCATTGGCAATTATAAAATCAAAATATTGATCCTATATTCTGCAATACTGAATATTCATCCAAGTCTTGGTTCTTTATGTAAAAAATAAACAAGCACATCATCTCATTAGTATGCACGTTTTCATCTTTAATAAGTGGTAAAAGTATATGAATACTAAAACGTTATTTTAAAATAGATTTGTGTGGTTTTTTTTTAATCAGTAAATGTTTGATTTGTGATTTTATATAATGAGATATCCATAGTCCTAAAAAAAAATCTCAGGCAAAAGAGTTCAAAAACTTCTCAGGCAAAAGAGTTCACGAGTGGAAAAAAATTAAGGAGCTCTGGGCTAGAGAAGACATCTTTGTGGGTTCTGCAACAGGGACTGCTGTGGGTTCAAATTTTATTTTATTATTGCTTTCTGAAATGGTCTCAGGCAGCTCAGGCTGGTCTTGAACTTGCTATGTAGTAAAGGATGACCTTGAACTCTTGATCTCCTGAGTGCTGGAGTTACAGATGTGTACCACTAAACCTAGTTTTCTGTAGTTCCGGGGATCTAACCTAGGGCTTAGTACACATTAGGCAAGTATGCTACCAACTGAGCTACAGCCCCAGACCCTTGGTTTTTGGTCAAAGGGGGTGACTGGAGAGAAGACTTAGTGATTAAGAGCACTGATTGCTCTTGCAGAAGACCTAGGTTCAGTTCACAGCACCTGCACAGCAGCTAACTCTCCATAACTCCAGTTCCAGGGAATGTGACACTCTCTTCTAACCTTCTTGGGCATTGCATGGCACCAGTGCACTTACATGCATGCAGGCAATATGCTCATAGACATAAGAAAATAAAAATAATAAAAACTAAATATGAAAAAAGAATACCTTTTCTTAATCTTTGTTAATCTACAAAACTGTCTTTCTTATGTTCTAGGAACTGAAACCTAAATTTGTGTCCAACTGTATTTTTTTTTTTTTTTTTTTTTGAGGCAGGGTCTCCTTGTAGCTCCAGCTGTCCTGGAACTCACTCTGTAGACTAGGCTGGCTGTGAACTCACAGAGATCTGTCTGCCTCTGCCTCCTGAGTGCTAGGATTAAAGGCATGTGCCACCATGCCTGGCTTAAAGATGGTTCTCAGCAGCCAGGTGAGTGCTGGGAGTCAAACCCAGGTCCTCTACAAGAGCAGGCGGTGCTCTTAACTGCTGAGCCATCTCTCCAGTCCCCCAACTATATTTTCATGCCTGGAAAAATCACTTGTAGAAAAAATATTATTTTGTTTGCATCAAAACATGCATATCCTAACATATGTATGAGTATGTATTTCCGTACATACATATCCATGTATCTACTTTCTGATTCCACATAGCACATATGAATTTATAGGATTCAACCCATTTTCTGACTACTAGCAAGTACATATACTTATACTGTAACTCATTCAGTAATTTCACAATTTCCTTCATAGTAAAATATTGCTTTATATTTTAAACAAATTACCTTCATCTATTTTTTGATCTTTTTAAGACAGGGTCTCCCTGTATGTCTGGCTGGCCTGTAACTCACTATGTAGACCTGGCTAGCCTTGAACTCACAGAGATCCACCTTTCTCTGCCTCCCAAGTGCTAGGATTAAAGGCATGCACCACCATGCCTGGTACATTCATCTTTTAAAAAAGAACATAAGGGAAATAATAACTTTTTTTTTGTATTTTATACCTAGAATTCTATACCTGAAAGCTATAGAATTCAGACATAATACTGCAAACATTTACTTAGGTAGTAAATTTGAGGAGAAGATTTGTCTGAGACCAACTAGTCAAGCAGGGAGTAGATTCTAAATTCAGAGAATAACAGGTTTATTAAAACATGTCAGCTCATTGATTTCCAGCCTATGCTTTTGAACCAGCCACTGTTCCTCTTCAGGTGATTTCTGACCATGGCTTGTTTTCTTTAAGTCATAAGATGGGTGGATGGAGACAAGGAATATTTCTTACAAATGCTAAATCCCTTCATGCTGGTCACTATCAACATGTTACATAACTATGCGAAAAATCACTTAAGTCCATGATCACGTAAGCGGACCCTACCTAAGATCAAATTGGGAGTAGGGACCTCATTGCTGAGTCACTATGCAGTGACCCGTGAGTCAACACTACTGGGCATAAGGATATTTTTTTTTAGGTTACAGAAGAAGTGTGTGTGTGTGTGTGTGTGTGTGTGTGTGTGTGTGTGTGTGTGTGTGTGCAGTTGATCCAATCACATTATATGTGCTCGTAGGCCAAAGGTTGATGCCATGTCATTCTTAATTGCTTTCTTCCTTAGTTTCTTGAAATAGGATCTCTCCTTGAGCCCAGAGCTCACCAATTTGGTCAGACTCTCTGGCCATCAAGCCCCAGGGACCTTCCCCTCTCTGCCTTCTCAGCATCAGGATTATGGACACTCATTATCACACCCAGCTTTTTATGTGGGTGCTGGAGATCTAAACTCAAGTCTTCATGGTTGGGTGGCAAGCCCTTTACTGACTGAGCCCTCTCACCAGCCTCAGAGAAGGAAATTTTAAATTGCAGGAACACCTAGAAACAGGTGGAAAAATTTTAAGGATGGAAAGAATGATGTGGCTATAGCCTACAGCAATTTCTGAGCCATAATGAGCAAAGCAGGTAAAAACTCAATTGGCTGCTTTCCTGAGCAATGCCATACTGGTGTGAGAAGCTGTGCCATACCAAGGACAATACTAGAGAAATGCAAAGAACATGGGGGAAGGCTTGCTGCCAACTCAGATGGCGACTGGCACATCTCCGACTGTGAGATGGCCACTATGGGAAGCTGTGGCTGTGACTGGCAGTTTCCCAGCAAGAAGACAACCCCAGAGAAAAGGGTTGGAAGCCAGTAACAGCAGGTTTATTCTTTGCTCTCTGAGGGACTTCCAGAAGTAACTGGGCAAAGTACCCTTCCTGACTCGAGTCTTTTTCTCTGTGCAGAAGTGAAGACGTGAGTTTGGGGCATATTGTGTTAGTAAGGGCTTCTTCCTTCCCACACACCGCTGCATTTGGAGACACCCACATTGCTCTTATCGATGTAGGTTCAAAATCCCTGTGATAAACTTTTTGAAAATAAGGGCAGACCTAGTTACAGACTCTTAAAAAATAAAAATAACACTTGATTGGTAGCCACTAGTGCAATTTTGTTACATATCCTGGGTTCATTATAAAATATGTAAGTGTCTTTGTACATATTAATTCAGTTAGTAAAGGAGAATGTGGGAAACAATGGAGTTCAAAAGCAATTGTCAGCCTTCTTAGAACATGGTCTATCTATATTGTATCTAGATTTACTCAGAAAGATTATGTTCCCAGTTTCAGAATCTTATTACATGTGAAATTATAGGATGAGAACTTATTTTGTTTGTAGAATTGGGATTACCATTTCATTGTTAATTAAATTTTATTTTAGTATGCTAGTCTGAGATCAAGATTTACTAGCTAAATAGTCGCTCATTTTTAATATGTCTTCTGCTTTGTGATTCTATTTAAATGCCTGGAAAACATTTGAGGGACCTCCTCTGAGAAGCATCACGTTATGAGTCAGTACTGAATATTTAATTTGTTTTGGGTTACGTTTCTGTTTTATTTTGTAGTGATTTGGAGCCATTAAGGCTGACAAAAAAGAGTCCATTCTAGCACAAACATGTGAGTGCATATGTGTGATTACTAAAGTAGTGGTATGCACCCCAGCTTATACAAGTCATTTATAGCTTCAGATTCAGTTCTCTCACCTTTGAAATGGGGATAGCACAAGCCCTGAGCTGAGCAATGCAGATGCAATGGCCTCTGCAGCATGTTGCTGAGCATTCTCTTACTTCCTTCTGTAATGGAATTCTGATCAACTAGCCAAGTCTGCCTCTTCACTGCATACCCCAGGTTTATAATGTTCCTTAATTCTGTATTTAGCTGGCTTGTCAATGGCAGGATGACTATATTTATTTATAAGCCCAATAGATCTCTGACTTCATCATTTTCATTGAAATGTCTTTTATGGTCTTTATCTCTCCTTTCTGCATATCACCATGGTGGTAATCTGGGTCATTTAAGCATTCACTGGAGTCATGTAGTCTGATTTTATGTGTATCTTTAATAGACTGGGTCATCTAGATTCCAAGGACAGGAACATGATATCGAAAGGAAGAGTTTGGGGGCTGGAGAGCTAGATCAGTGGTTAAGAGCACTAACTGCTCTTTCAGAGGACTTGGGCTCCATTCCCAGCACCCACATGGTAGCTAACTCCAGTTCCAGGAGATTCAATACCCTCTTCTCACCTCTGTGGGCATTGTGCCACACATGTGCACCTACACACATGCAGGCAATATACTCATACACATAAAATAAAAATAATACAAAAGAAGAGTCTATCTCTGGTCCTAGGGCAGAACTCTGGAGCCTCTACATGCTGCCTCTCCTCTGTCTTCTGTTCATGCTCTTAATAACTTTTCTAATAAATTCCATAGTCCCCAGTAATCCACCTCAATGTCCTTTTGAACCACCTTCCCACATCCAAGCCTAAAGCTTATGTGGTTCTAAAGGCAATAGGTGAAGGCAAGATTGTACTTAATGAAGTCCCTTGGCTAAAGGAGTCTCATGACTAAGCCCTGATTTAGGGGAAGAAGAAATAAGATCTATCTCTACATGGAAGAAGAACTGCGAACTGTTGCTGAGTATTTTGCTTTTTATGTTTTTAATCTACCACAACCCCAATATCAATTCAGGTCCTTGATTTTTTTGTACCTGTAGTTTAGTTGCCATATGAGAACAGTGTTTCAAACGCAATGTTTATACATTATGTGTAGATTGAAGCGATAAATACAGGCTGCTGAAATGCCAAGGGACTTGCAAGATCCTCTTTGTTTAAATGTATAGTGTAAATGCTAAAGTATCCTTGAACAGGTTTAAAAATTCAATACTTTGCTTTTTAAACAAAAATTTCAAGGTAAGACAATTATCGAAATGCCAAAATCTTTATGCTTTAATCATATAACCGAGCACTCAAAATTTCAACATGAAATCACTCCCCAAAGCATCCATGTCCTTTTAATTTTTAACTTCTATAGAATATCAGGAAAAGTGAAATGAAGTTAAAAAGAAAGAAAACGTAGAACAAAATTATAGTCATAAATCTATTGAAGGTACCTATGTTATTTGGAAGCTAATTATGACTGTGTGCAAAGCAAATGAAGTGAGAACTGAATTAATGAATACCAGCTACCTCCCACAAGGTAATGAGGCATACTTTATAGCAATAGTGCCTCAAATTGAAAAATTAAACTGTGGTGGAAAGAATAAAGGAGCAGCTCAAGTTAAGAATAACAAACAAGGCCAAAGACCTTCCCAAAGGACTTCTCTGGGACTAAGGCCCTCTGCTTGCTTTCTTATGACATGGTATACAGTCTAGAGTCTCCATCATTCTAACATCTGTAAGATCTGTGAGGTTTCTCTCTCTCTCTCTCTCTCTCTCTCTCTCTCTCTATATATATATATATATATACACATATATATATAATATATACTCTTTCTCTATATATATATCTATATATAGAGAGATATAGATATCTATATATATATCTATATATATATATATATATATATAGAGAGAGAGAGAGAGAGAGAGAGAGAGAGAAAGAGAGATAGAGAGACAAATTTTTTTTTTGCTCTCAACTTTGATGCAATTTTAACTTTTCTTCTTTTGGCTTTTCTTGGTATGAACACATAGGTGATTTTCAACCTGCTTCTGTTATGTACTCTCTGTGTTTATGCACTAAGGCCCTTTGACCAAAGGAGTTACAAGATTCATCTCAGATTCTGAAGAAAAATCAGCATCTCTAAATTCTATCACTACATAGAAGAAAGCAAACTACTGTGATTTTTTTCATTGTCAACCCATTGGCCCTACATCATCTATTTATCTATGTATGTATGGATGTATCTATCTATCCATTGTGCATTTTCTTTTCTAAATTTTATTTGTTATTTTTATTTGATGTGTATGTGTGTACTGCTTGCATGTATATAAGTGCACCTATGATGCTTACAGATGTCAGAAGAAGGTGTCAGATCTCTTGAAACTGGAGTTACAGATGGCTGTTAGTACCCATGTGGGTGCTAAGAACCAAACCTGGGTTTAACCAAGAAGAGTTCTACAGCTTAAACAGAGATATAACATATGAGGAAATTGAACCAGTAATACAAAACCTCCCAAGTAAAAAAGCCCAGGGCTGGATGGATTTGAGACAGAATTCTATAAAACATTTAAAGAGGACCTACAACCATTTTTACTCAAATTATTCAAAAGGACAGAACAGAGGGAAATCTCTCGAATTCCTTCAATGAAGCCAGCATCACTCTAATACCAAAACCAGACAAAGATAAAACCAAAAAGAAAACTATAGACCCATTTGTTTAATGAATATAGATGCAAAAATTCTCAACAAAATACTTGCAAACCACATACAGGCACAGATCCATAAGGTCATCCACCATGACCAGTTTGGATTTATACCAGAGATGCAGGGATGGTTCAACATACATAAATCAATATCATAAAGCACATAAACGGACTGAAAGACAAAAACTACATGGTCATTCATCTCAATTGATGTGGAAAAGGCCTTCAATGAAATTCAACATGACTTCATGTTTAAAGTCCTAAAGGGAATTGGACTGGAGGGAACATTCCTCAACATAATTAGAGCCATATACAACCAACCCACAGCCAACATCATTTTAAATGGAAAAAAATTAGAAGTATTTCCCTTAAAACCAAGAACCTGGCAAGACTGATCTCCACTCCTTTTCAATATAGTGCTTGAAATGCTCGCTAGAGCAATAAGGCAAAAGAAGGAAATTAAAGAGCACTAATTGGAAGAGAGGAGGTCAAACTGTCAAACTATCTCTTTCTTTTTTTTTTTTTTTTTGCTGATGACATGATAGTATACCTAAGGGATGCCAAAAATTCCATCAGAAAACTCCTAGAAATGATTAACAACAGTAAAGTGGAAGGTTACAAAATTAATCTAGAAAAATCAATAGCCTTTCTTTATGTCAACAATGAGCAATGGAGAAGGAATACAGGGAGACCTTCCCATTCACAATAACCTAAAAAAAATACAATATCTTGGAACGAACCTGACCAAAACCACTAAAAACCTCTACAATAAAAGTTTTAAATCCTTGAAGAAGGAGATTGAAGAAGACACCAGAAGATAAAATGGCCTCCCAGACTCATGGATTGTAAGGATTAATATAGTAAAAATGACCAGCCTACCCAAAATAATATATAGATTCAATGCAATCCCAATTAAAATTCCCATGACTTTCTTCATAGATTTAAAAAACCATTGTAAAATTCATATGGATAAACAAAAGACCCCAGACAGCCAAAGAAATCTTGACCAACAAGAGTAATGTAGGGGGGATTACTATATCAGATTACAAACACTATTACAAGGCTATAGTCATAAAAATAGCCTGGTACTGGTACAAAAATGGACCCATAGATCAGTGGAACAAAATTAAAAATCCAAACTTGAGCACATGCAATTCAGCCACCTCATATTTGACAAAGGGTCAAGAAGACTCACTGGAGGAAAGACAGTATCTAAAGCAAATGGTGCTGGCAAAACTGGATCACCACTTGTAGAAGATTAAAACTAATCCCCTACCTTTTACCTTGTACAAAAATCAACTCCAAATGGATCAAATAGCTCAATGTGAAACCTGAAACTCTGAAAATGATAGAAGAAAATGTTGCCAGTAACCTACAAGCTATAGGTATAGGAAAAGGCTTTCTAAATAAGACAGCAGTTGGGTAGGAATTCATTAAACTAAAAGCTTCTGTACAGCAAAAGAAACAATCAAGGAAGTGAAGAGAAAACCTAGAGAGTGGGAGGAACCTTCACCAGTGACACATTTGATAGAAGTCTAACATCCAGATTGTATAAATTACTCAAGAAGCAAACGATCAAGAAAAAACAAATGACCCATTCAAAAGATGGAGTAAAGAGCTGAACAGAGACTTCACAAATGCAGGAGTAAAGATGTCTAAGAAACGTCTTAAAAAGTGTTCAACATTGCTAGTAATTAAGGAAATGCAAATTAAAACCACTTTAAGATTTCAACTTACCCCAGCAAGATTAGCAATGATCAAGAAAATAAGTGATACAAAATGCTGGAGAGGTCATGAAAAAGGCGAACATTCATTCACTGCTGGTGGGAATGCAGACTTGTACAACCCCAAGGGAAAGCAGTGTGGAGAATGTTTAAAAAGACTCAAAATGAACCTAACGCTTGACCCAGTCATACCACTCCTAGGCATATATCCACATGACTCATCCTATTACAGAGATACATCCACAATCATGTTTATTACAGCTGTTTTCACAATAGTGGAGAGCTGGAAGCAACCCAAGTGTCCCCCAACTGAGGAGTGGATAATGAAAATATGGTACATGTACACAGCGGAGTTCTGTGCAGTGGTAAAGAAAGATGACATCATGAAATTTACATGTAAATAGAAATAGAAGCTGTAATTCTAAGTGAAATAACACAGTCACAGAGAAACAAATGATGTATTGTGTCCCTCATTTGTGGATCCTAGCACGAAATCCTTACATAATCTGTCATTCTGGTATAACTGTGGAGTGTATACATGAGTATTTTGGAGTAATATAAAATTAAAGGGAGCAACAAAAACAAAAGACTTGTTTATAGATCTGACTAAGCCAGTAAACTTCTACATTGAAAAAGTTAAAAAAGACTAAGAAAAATATGCAAGACAGGACTTAACATGTATGGCAGAATGCATGAGCACCGGTGGGCAGGCGTAGATGGGGAAATGGGTCTAAATTTGATTGGGAAAGGGTGTATGAAATGCAGAAAAGCTCAATAAAATTTTTTAAATAAAATTTTATTTATTATTTTTATTTTATGTGTATGAGTGTATTGGTTGCATGTATATAAGGGCACCTGTGTCCTATGATGCATATGGAGGTTGGAAGAAGGTGTTGAAATCCTTGAAACTGGAGTTACAGGTGGCTGTTAGCAGCCATGTGGATGCTAGGAACCAAACCTGGGTCCTTTGCAAGAGCAGCCTATGCCCTTAACTGCAGAGCCATCTCTCCAGGCCCAAGTGTCTATCTATCTATCTATCTATCTATCTATCTATCTATCTATCTATCTATTTATCTATCTATCATCTATCTATCATTTATCTACCTATCTAACATCTATCATCTATATTTTGCATGTATCTACCTAATATCTGTCTATATAATGTCTATCTCATTTCTATCTACCTATCTATCCAACTATAATCAACCAACCTATCATCTATATGTAGTAGCTATATATCTAAAATTATCTGTATCTAAACTCTATCTATCATCTATCTATCTATCTATCTATCTATCTATCTATCTATCTATCATTTATCTATCATCTATCTATCTATCTATCTATCTATCTATCTATCTATCTATCTATCTGTGGAGAGTGGGCATTGGCCAAAATGGCGCTTTGGACCCTGGCCAGGTCTTATGACTATCACCTGATTGTTGCCTGACTGCCCAGCTCATTCCCCAGCCAATAAGAGAACGCCAAACCTGAACCCTCATTAGCATGTCCGCTGACTTCCGTATATTGTGCATACCGCTTACAGACCAATGAGAGACTGCCACGGCACTCATCCCCTAGCAGGAGGCGGGGTTGAGAGAGGGTATATTAGTAGGGGGACACTGGAAGGAAGGGAGAGAGTTGGTGTATGAGTTGCCTGAATAAACTGCGTCTGGAAGAACAAGAGTGTGTCCTCTCCTTTTTCCTGCCGGCCGGGAACAGAGAGTGACGAAGAGAGCGGCAAGTGGTGGCCCGTACGGGGAACGTCCATTGGTGCGAGCATGGTTCAGAACCAGACGCAGGCAGGTGGGCTAGCCGGTAAGTTCCCAGGTAAGGTGGGACTATAAGGTTCTCGGGAGTAGAGACCATGGGGAATTCAAATTCAATGTGGCCATTATGCGATGCCTTAAAGGAACTGCTGAAAGTGAAAGGAATTGGCATAAAGACCCAAACTTTAGATGAGTTCTTAGGAGCAGTAGATGAGATCGTGCCCTGGTTTCTTGTGACCGGAAACCTCACGCCACATTGCTGGAGAAAGTTGGGAGGGGACCTAATGTTTGCTGAGGAACAAGGAATTCTGCAGAGAGGTGTAGTTCCGATTTGGAAATTAATAAGAAATTGCTTGGGTGATGAAGGGAGCTGCACAACAGAAATAAAAAAAGGGGAAAAACTTCTACAGCAGCTAAAAGAGGAACAGGCGCCACCCAAGGGGGTTGAGGATGAAGAGCAGGATATGTCAGCTGATGAGTTGGAGAGTTTGGTAGAAAGCATGGAGCAAGTGAAGGTTAACATACAGCCGGCAGGCCCGGGACCTCCGCTACAGCCGACGGCCCCGGGGCCCCCTCCGCCTTTTGCGGTACCTGGCACTTCGTTTCATCCGGAGTGCTGGAGGGAGGTAGCCGCTCAAAATCCAGCCCTATGTTTTCCGGTCTTCCAAAACCAACAGGACGATAACCGTTATCATGAGCCACTCGATTTTAAAATCATTAAAAAAATTTGTGGCAAGAATGGTGGAGGCAGCAGGAAAAGTATTTGGTGACCCTGACACTGCCATGCCGCTTGTTAAACAATTGGTATTTGAACAATGTACAAAGGAGTGTAGGCAGGCAATAAACCCTTACAAAAATAAAGGCTTTGAAGTGTGGATGAAGGTCTGTCGGGAATTTGGCGGCCCTCTTACCAATTCTGGCCTAGCGGCTGCAGTCACGCAAATGACAAAAGGGCAGATGGGAATGGGGCGGCGAGGGTGCTTAAACAAATGGTAATTATGGGGCCCGTGCAGCGGGGGCTTCCTCTGCCCTCAGCAATTCCAAGACGCTGGCCCATTATAATTATAGATAAAAGATTGCTTCTTTTCCATTCCCCTTCACTCTCAAGACACGGTAAGATTTGCTGTCACTGTCCCCTCTATAGTCATAACAGTGTTTCAGACCTTTAATGCTCCTTTCACCCGAGTGGTTCAAGATGTGGAAGTGTGGGATACTCGTGATGATGGTGCCATGGCCCATGGCGATGACGGAAGAGCTTCGTTGGGGGCTGATGACAGTGTTCGCTAAACCTATCCCGGTCACCCAATCAGCGCAAGTATTCCCCCGCCTTTTTGTCACTCAATTAAAGGGTTGATTTTGTGCAGGATCAGCTCGACGTGCTTATACAGATAGCACAGTTGGGGAGTGAATGGAGACATTCTGGGCTCTACATTACCTCTGTACCTTTTCAGAATCTGAGCCATGCAGCTAATCTATCACGCAGTCTCTCATATCATTTAACAAGAAACTGGTCCGGTGAACTCGACTCTCTATTGGAAGAACTCCGCTCATCCATCGTGCACATCGATTCTACACGAGTAGACTTGTTCATGTCGGAGGGTTTTATCTCTTGGATGTCGAAGGCGGTGTCTCACCTACAGCAGTGGGCTGGAATAGCGGGTTTGGGTTGCAGTATAATCCTGCGCGGGTCATTGTGTCTGTGGTGTCTGATGCGAATGCGGAACAATCAGCGCAGAGAAAGAGCGTTCTTCGTGCAGGCTCTTGCCGCTATTGAACTGGGCAGTTCACCTCAAGTTTGGCTTGGCATGCTAGAGAAGTAGTCAAAGACGGGTAAGACCCGCTGCATGTATTACCAACCTAAGACAGGGAACAAACCCATGCTGTTTGTTTGACCCCATGACGGGTAAGGAATACCTCTGCAGGGGCAACCTAAGACAGGCATTCTCTCTGCCATATTATAAAAGAAAGGGGGAGATGTGGAGAGTGGGCGTTGGCCAAAATGGCACTTTGGACCCTGGCCAGGTCTTATCGCCTGATTGTGGCCTGACTGCCCAGCTCATTCCCCAGCCAACAAGAGAACGCCAAACCTGAACCCTCATTAGCATGTCCGCTGACTTCCGTATATTGTGCATACCGCTTACAGACCAATGAGAGACCGCCACGGTGCTCGNTTTTTAATATGTCTTCTGCTTTGTGATTCTATTTAAATGCCTGGAAAACATTTGAGGGACCTCCTCTGAGAAGCATCACGTTATGAGTCAGTACTGAATATTTAATTTGGTTTGGGTTAGTTTCTGTTTATTTTGTAGTGATTTGGAGCCATTAAGGCTGACAAAAAAGAGTCCATTCTAGCACAAACATGTGAGTGCATATGTGTGATTACTAAAGTAGTGGTATGCACCCCAGCTTATACAAGTCATTTATAGCTTCAGATTCAGTTCTCTCACCTTTGAAATGGGGATAGCACAAGCCCTGAGCTGAGCAATGCAGATGCAATGGCCTCTGCAGCATGTTGCTGAGCATTCTCTTACTTCCTTCTGTAATGGAATTCTGATCAACTAGCCAAGTCTGCCTCTTCACTGCATACCCCAGGTTTATAATGTTCCTTAATTCTGTATTTAGCTGGCTTGTCAATGGCAGGATGACTATATTTATTTATAAGCCCAATAGATCTCTGACTTCATCATTTTCATTGATATGTCTTTTGATGGTCTTTAATCTCTCCTTTCTGCATATCCACCTATGGTGGTAATACTGGGTCATTGGTTAGCATTCACTGAGTCAATGTAGTACTGATTTTTATGTTATCTTTAATAGACTGGGGTCATCTATGATTCCAAGACGAGGAAACATGATATCGAAAGGAAAGGTTTGGGGCTGGAGAGCTAGAGATCAAGTGGTTAAGAAGCTCACTAACTGCTCTTGTAGAGGACCTGGGCTCCATTCCCCAGCACCCACATTGTGGCTAATGACTGTCCATAATTCCATTTCTAGGGGTCTGACCTCTTTCCTGTGCCTCAGTTTTACTCAATTACACACTGCAGGCAATATACTCATGAGCACATAAAATAAAAATACATAGCTTAAAGAAGAGTCATCAGTCGGTCCTAGGGCAGAACTCTGGAGCCTCTACATGCTGCCTCTCCTCTGTCTTCTGTTCATGCTCTTAATAACTTTTCTAATAAAATTCCAATATAGGTCCAGTTAATCCACCTCAATGTCCTTTTGAACCACCTTCCCACATCCAAGCCTAAAGCTTATGTGGTTCTAAAGGCAATAGGTGAAGGCAAGATTGTACTTAATGAAGTCCCTTGGCTAAAGGAGTCTCATGACTAAGCCCTGATTTAGGGGAAGAAGAAATAAGATCTATCTCTACATGGAAGAAGAACTGCGAACTGTGCTGAGTTATATTGCTTTTTATGTTTTTAAATCTAAACAACCCCAATCAAATCAATTCAGGTCCTTGAAATTTATTTTTGTAACTGTAAGGTTTAGTTGCGCCAGTATGAGAACAGGTGTTTCAACAAACGCATGTTTTTAACATTATGTGTAGATTGAGCGAATAAACTACAGGCTGCCCTGAAAATTGCCAAGGGAAGGACTTGCAAAGATCCTGCTTTGTTTAAAGTGTATAGTGTATGCTAAAGTATCCTTGAAATCAGGTTTAAAAATTAATACTTTGCTTTTTAGACACAAAAATTTCAAGGTAAGACAATTATCGAAATGCCAAAATCTTTATGCTTTAATCATATAACCGAGCACTCAAAATTTCAACATGAAATCACTCCCCAAAGCATCCATGTCCTTTTAATTTTTAACTTCTATAGAATATCAGGAAAAGTGAAATGAAGTTAAAAAGAAAGAAAACGTAGAACAAAATTATAGTCATAAATCTATTGAAGGTACCTATGTTATTTGGAAGCTAATTATGACTGTGTGCAAAGCAAATGAAGTGAGAACTGAATTAATGAATACCAGCTACCTCCCACAAGGTAATGAGGCATACTTTATAGCAATAGTGCCTCAAATTGAAAAATTAAACTGTGGTGGAAAGAATAAGGAGCAGCCCTCAAGTTAAAGAATAACACAAAGGCCAAAAGACCTTCAACCCAAAGGATTCTCTGGGACTTAGGGCCTCTATGCCTTGCTTTCTTAATGACATGGTTATAACAGTCTAGAGTCTCCAAATCATTGCTAAACATCTGTAAGATTGTGAGGTTTCGTCTCCTCTCGTCTCGTCTCTGTAGTTTCTCTCTACTCTCTCGTCATAGTATATATAATATATATAATACACATATATATACTTAAAGTCATGATACGGGCAACTACTCTTTACTCTATATATATAGTCTATATATAAGAGATGATAGACTATATATTATATATATTAGTATATATAGTATAAGTATATATATAAGAGAGAGGAGAGCAGAGAGAGAGAGAGAGAGAAGAGAGGAATAAGAGAGACATTTTTTTTTTAAATTTTTTTTTTTTTTTTTTTTTTTTTTTTTTTCTTTCTTCTTTGCTTTTCTCTTTGTATGGAACACTAGGTGATTTTTCAACCTGTATATCCTACTGCTTGAAGTGTACTCTCTGTGTTTATGCACTAAGGCCCTTTGACCAAAGGAGTTACAAGATTCATCTCAGATTCTGAAGAAAAATCAGCATCTCTAAATTCTATCACTACATAGAAGAAAGCAAACTACTGTGATTTTTTTCATTGTCAACCGCCATTGGAAGCACTACAATAACTTTTTTTATGTATGTATGGATGTATCTATCTATCCATTGGATGCATTTGTCTTTTCTAAATTTTTTATTTGTTATTTTTTTAATTTGATGTGTATAAGTGTTGTACTGCTATGCATGTATAATAAGTGCACTATGATGCTTACAGATGTCAGAAGAAGGTGTCAGAAAATAATCTCTTTTGAAACTGGAAAGTTACAGATGGCTTGTAGTAACACAATGTGGGTGCTAAAGAACTCAACCTGGGTTTAACCAAGAAGAGTTCTACAGCTTAAACAGAGATATAACATATGAGGATTGAAGCCAGTAACTACAAAACCCTCCCAAGTAAATAAAGCCCAGAGGCTGGATGGATTTGAGACAGATTCTAATAAAGACATATTGTAAGAGGAGTGGCACCTAACACATCAATCCAATCCTTGTTGAAGTCAAAATTAATTCAGGAAAAGGAACAGAACAGAGGGAAAATCTCTCGAATTCGCTTCAAGAGAGCCACATCCCATCTCTATACCAAAACCAGACAAAGATAAACCAAAAAGAAGAACTATAGACCCATTTTGTTTAATGAATATAGATGCAAAAATTCTCAACAAAATACATTCAAACCACAAACAGGAAAACAGATTCCAATAAGGTCAGTCCACCATGACCATGTTTGGATTATAATAGCCTGAGGATGCAGGAATTCGGTCTCAAACAACCTAACATAAATCAATATGCAATAAAGTCACATAAACGGAACTGAAAAGACCAAAAAACTGACGCATGGTCATTCCATCTCAATTGATGTGGAAGGCCTTCCACAAAATTCAACATACATTCATCGTTTAAAGTCCTAAAGCGGAATTGGACTGGAGGGATACAATAATCCTCAAGCATAATTAGAGGCCATATAAACAACCCCACGAGTCCAACATCAATTTTAAAATGGAGAAAAAACTTAGAAGTATTTTCCCTAACCAAGAACCCATCGCATAGATGATCTTCTCACTCCTTTTCAATATAGCAGTTAAAATGCTCGCTAGAGCAATAAAGCAAAAGAAGGAAATTAAGGCACTAATTGGAAGAGAGGAGGGTCAAACTGTCAAACATCTCTTTCCTTTAATATATTTTTTTTTTTTTTTTTAAGCTGATGACATGATAGTATAAATAAGGGATGCCAAAATTCCACCAAACAACTCCTAGAAATGATTAACATACAGTAAAGTGAAGGTTACAAAATTAATCTAAGAAATCAATAGCCTTTCTTTATGTAAACAACAAGCAACTGGGGAAAGAACTAAAAGAGACCTTCCCACACACAATAACCTCAAAAAAAAAAAAAAAAAAAAAAAAAAAAAAAAAAAAAAAAAAAAAAAAAAAAACCTCTACAATGAAAAGTTTTAAAAATCCTTGAAGAAGGAGATTGAAGAAGAACACCAGAAGATTATAAAATGGCCTCCCAGACTCATGGATTGTAAGGATTAAGTATAGTAAAAATGACCAAGCCTACCCAAATATATAATAGATTTTAATGTGATCCCAATTAAAATTCCCCATGATTTCTTCATGATTTAAAAAAACCATTGTAAAATTCATTATGGATAAACAAAAGACCCAGAACAGCCAAAGAAATCTTGACCAACAAGAGTAATGTAGGGGGGATTACTATAACAAAACTTTAAATTATATTATAGGGCTATAGTAATAAAAAAGCCTGGTACTGGTAAGAAAATTGGACACCATGATGAAGTGGAACAAAATTAAAATCCAAACTTGAGCTCAAACAATTTCAGCCACCTCATAATTTGACAAAAGGGTCAAAGAAGACTCACTGGAGGAAAGACAGTAATCTAAAGCAAATGGTGCTGGCAAAACCTGGATCACCACTTGTAGAAGTTAAAAACAAATCCCCTAACCTTTACCTTGTACATAAAATCAATCTCCAAATGGATCAAAAATAGCTCAATGTGAAACCTGAACTCTGAAAATGATGAAGAAAATGTTGCCAGTAACCTAGCCAAAGCTAATAGGTAATAGGAGAAAAGGCTTTCTAAATAGACAGCAGCTACACAGGAAACAAGATAAAGAATCGACAAATGATACTTCCTTAAACTAAAAAGCTTCCTGCGTACAGCAAAAAGAACAATCAAGGAGGTGAAGAGAAAACCTAGAGAGTGGGAGAGGAAAACCTTCACCAGTGACACATTTGATAGAAGTCTAACATGCCAGATTGTATAAATTACTCAAGAAGCAAACGATCAAGAAAAAAAACAAATGACCCATTCAAGAAGATGGAAGTAAAGAGCTGAAACAGAGACTTCACCAAATAGCAGGAGTAAAGATGGCTAAAAACAGCTTAAAAAGTGTTCAAACATTGCATAATTAAGGAAATGCAAATTAAAGACCACTCTAAGATATTTCACGTTACCCCAACCAGCAAGATTAGCAATGAAATCAAGAAAAAATGATTCAAAATGCTGGAGAGGCGTCAATGGAAAAAGGGGAACACTAATTCATTCACTGCTGGTGGGAATGCAGACCCCAGAAGGGAAAGCAGTGTGGGGAAGTGTTTAAAAAAGAAGCTCAAATTGAACCTACCACTTGACCCAAGTCATACACTTCCAGGTATATACCCAATGACTCTGTATCCTATTACAGAGATACATCCACAATCATGTTTATTACAATGTTTTTCAAAATAGTGGGAGAAGCTGAGAAGCAAACCGCAAGTGTCCCCCCAAACTGAGGGAGTGGATATGAAAAACTATGTGGTACATGTACACAGCGGAGTTCTGTGCAGTGGTAAAGAAAGATGACATCATGAAATTTTACAATGTATAAATAGAAATAGAAGCGTAAATTCTAGAGGTGAAATAACACAGTCAGCAGAGAACAAATAATGTATTGTGTCCCTCATTTGTGGAATCTAACAACAAAAAATCCTTAACTAGTCTGTAAATTCTGGATAACTGTGGAGTTGTATATTCATGAGTATTTTGGAGTAATATAAAAATAAAAGGGGAAAAACAAAACCGAAAAGAACTTGTTTAATAGATCTTGACTAAGCCAGGGTAAACTTCTACATTGAAAAAGTTTTAAAAAGGAACAAGAAAAAGTAATGCAAGAAACTAGAGAATAAACTGATGAGTATGGCAGAATGCAATGGCACCGGTGGCCAGGGCGTAAGATGGGGAAGTGGGTCTAAATTTGATTGGAGGAAAAGGTGTATGAAAATGCAAGAAGAAAGCTCAATAAAATTTTTTTAAATAAAAATTTTTATTTATTATTTTTTATTTTATGTGTATGGTGTATTTGGTTGCATGATATATAGAGGGCCACCTGTTGTCACTATGGATGCATATGAGGTTGGAAGAGGTGTTGAATCCCCTGAAACACTGGAGTTAGCAGGTGGCTGTTAGCGAGCCATGTGGGATGCTAAGGCAACCAAACCTGGGTCCGTTTGCAAGAGCAGCTATGCCCTACTGCAAAGCCATTCTCTCCAGGCAACAAGTGCTATCTTCTATCTATCTATCTTCTTAATCTATCTTTATCATCTATTTATCTCTATCTATCATCTATCTATCATTTACATCTATCTATAACTAACATCTATCATCTAATATTTGCCTGTATCTACCTAAATAATCTGTTATATTATGTCTATCGTCATTCTATCTAACCTATCTATCCCAACTATAATCAACAACTATCATCTATATGTATAAGGTATATATCTAAAAATTAATACTGATATCTAACTACCAATCGTATATCTTCTTATCTATCTATCTATCTATCTACTATCTATCTAACATTTAATCTATCATCTATCTAATCTAATTATCTATCTATCTATCTATCTATCTATGCTATCTGTGGAGAGTGGGCTTGCCAAAATGGTGCTTTGGACCCTGGCCAGGTTTTATGACTATCGCCTGATTGTTGCATGACTGCCCAGCTCATTCCCCAACCAACAAGAGAACGCCAAACATGAACCCTCATTAGCATGTCAACTGACTTCCGTATATTGTGCCTACCGCTTACAGACCAATGAGAGTACTGCCAACGGCAACTCCCATCCCCCTAGCAGGAGTCGGGGTTGAGGGAAGAGATTTTTAGTAGGGGACACTGGAAGGAAAAGGGAGAGGAGTTGGTGTATGAGTTGCCTGAATAAACTGCGTTTGGAAGAACAAGAGTGTGTCCTCTCCTTTTTTCTGCTGGCCGGGAACAGAGAGTGACGAAGAGAGCGGCAAGTGGTGGCACGTACGGGGAACGTCCATTGGTGCGAGCATGGTTCAGAACCAGACGCAGGCATGTGGGCTAGCCGGTAAGTTCCCAGGTAAGGTGGGACTATAAGGTTCTCGGAAGTAGAGGCCATGGGGAATTCAAATTCAATGTGGCCATTATGCGATGCCTTAAAGGAACTGCTGAAAGTGAAAGGAATTGGCATAAAGACCCAAACTTTAGATGAGTTCTTAGGAGCAGTAGATTAGATCGTGCCCTGGTTTCTTGTGACCGGAAACCTCACGCCACATTGCTGGAGAAAGTTGTGGGGGGGACTTAATGTTTGCTGAGGAACAAGGAATTCTGCTGAGAGGTGTAGTTCCGATTTGGAAATTAATAGGAAATTGCTTGGGTGATGAAGGGAGCTGCATAGCAGAAATAAAAAAAGGGGAAGAACTTCTACAGCAGCTAAAAGAGGAACAGGTGCCACCCAAGGGGGTTGAGGATGAAGAGCAGGATATGTTGGCTGATGATTTGGAGAGTTTGGTAGAAAGCATGGAGCAAGTGAAGCTTAGCATACAGCCTGCAGGCCCGGGACCTCCGCTACTGCCGTCGGCCCCGGGACCCCCTCCGCTTTTTGTGGTACCTGGCACTTCATTTCTTCCGGAGTGCTGGAGGGAGGTAGCCGCTCAAAATCCAGCCCTATGTTTTTCAGTCTTCCAAAACCAACAGGACAAAAACCGTTATCGTTGAGCCACTCGATTTAAAATTCATAAAAAAATAAAGTGTATAAGTGAGTGCACGTCATATGGAGTCCGACTGCCTCTTCGGTGATTGATCCACAGGTAGAAAAAATCTCCACAGGTATTGTATGACCCCTGGTGATTGGCAAGATTTAGCCTGAGCCTGTTTGTCACCGGGGCAATACCTAGGTTGGAAAGCTATATATCTAGGGTTGGCCTATGATCAGGCCATGAAAAACCGGGCCAAAACCAGCCTGCCTGGGATGTGGATATGTTAATGGGGCAAGGACGCTTCGCTAATCAACAAATTAATTACCCTGCTCAAGTATACAATCAGATTAATGATATGGGAACAAGGGCATGGAAAAAATTGCCCAACCGAGGGGAAGTCACCGGAAATTTGAACAAAATAATACAAGGACCAACGGAGCCATTTTCTGATTATGTGGCAAGAATGGTGGAGGCAGCAGGAAAGGTATTTGTTGACCCTGACACTGCCATGCCACTTATTAAACAATTGGTATTTGAAAAAGTACAAAGGAATGCAGGCAGGCAAAAAACCCCTACAAAAATAAAGGCTTTGAAATGTGGATGAAGGTCTGTTGGGAATTAGGTGGCCCTCTTACCAATTCTGGCCTAGCAGCTGCAGTCATGAAAATGGCAAAAGGGCAGATGGGAATGGTGCGGCGAGGGTGCTTCCAATGTGGGGACCTCGGTCATATGAAAAGAGATTGTCCCAAAGGAGAGAGGTGGGTGGTGCTCAGCAGAAGGCACCCCCTATGCCAAAATTGTGCCCAAGATGCAAAAAAGGGGAATCATTGGGCAAATGAATGAAGATCAGTCAAAGATATCAATTGGCAGGCCACTTACCCAACCTTCTAATGGTCGCTCTTCTGAGTCGAATGCCCCACAGGCTTTGCAAAAAAAACTGGAGGAGGGCCCGGCAGCCTAGGGGCCCTCAAATATAATGGGGGCAGATTGTCGGCCCAGCTTCCAACCAACCAATGCACTGGCATGGCCAACTGAGAGGCTACCAAAGGGAGCTCCAGGCATGCCTCAGGTGTTCGCGGCACACAAGCCACTTTCGGGACCCAGCAGGGCGTGATGCGTTTTCTGCCTGTCAAGTCCTGGACTGTAGTGGCTCGCAGTCGATCTGCAATCAGGCAATACTTTTGGGAAGGTTTGGAGGAAGATTGTGGGCAGCATGTGAGTAGGACTGTGTTGGAGGTGTGACAGGGAGATTGGTTAGTGGAACGTGTGGTGGCGGGCGGGGCTCAGGGTGGGGTGAGTAGATGTGCAGGAGGATCTGGGTTGCTATTGTTACGGTTGCGAGTTGGGGTGAGGCTCGGGATGTATGATGGACAGAAGGTGGGTCGGAAGGGGGTGTGTGAGGTGTGGAGCTGAGAGGAGGATGTGAAATAGTATGTTGGAAGGATCGGAGGTAAGATGATGCTCTGGTGACTGGAGTCTAGGTGGGTCGGGTGATGTTGCATAGTGCACAAAATAGATGGGGACGATGAGGAGTTGGGGTGTGCTAGTTTCCGGAGGGGCGGTTGGGTGAGGGCCTGTCAGGGGGAGTCGAGCTAAGCGAAGATGGCGGCGTCTGGTGATAGAGTGTGTGAGTAAAGAGAGAGTCCCTGGAGATTATTGTGTTCATTATGTGCTGTGCAAATTAGTTACAAGAACAAAACGAAATGCGGGAACTTCGCTAGGAGGCCTGGCGATGAGTCAGTTAATTCCTGAAAAACTGACATGGAGAAGGTCCGAGCATGCAGCATCTAAGTTGAAAGGTGAGGATTGGAAGTTGGGGTAGGGGGAGGTAGGTTAGTGTGTGAAGGTTATAGTGATGGTGAGAGGAGATCGGGCGCACAAGTGGGTGTTCACGTGGTAGTGGGGAGCGCGCGACGATTAGGAGTAGCAACGTCGAGTATACCTTGGTAGTAGAGTTAGTTAGTGTGTGGCCATCATCTTCATGCCTATCACAGAGATAAGAGTCGAACAGTGTTATGGGTTGGTGACCGCTAAGGGGTTGAATGGTGGCTAGATGATAGTTGGAGAGGTTAGTTGGAAATGACCCGTGTCAGACTTGGCTGGTACTGCAAGAAAGTTAGCGGTTGCTGGGGTATGTGAGATGCGAAGAGAATTTAAGTATCTTGTCGTTTGAATGCTAAAAGAGGGACCTGACAGGCACGTAGGTGAGGCAGTCTCGTCGGCAGTGACGTGGGACTGGGTACTTTAATCGGTATATAAAGTGTGGAAGAGCGGAGTGCTTGATCTATGATGAGTCCAGTGTTAGGTTTGGATGTCAGTGGAGCTGTGGTGTTTGTAGATGTTATATATATAAAGGGTGGAGGTAGAAAGTTGTGCGGTATGAGTTAAGAGTAGATCTAAGCGGAGAGAATAGAGGGTCGTGGAGCGAGCGAGGCGTGCGTTATTACCTCCTGGGACCCAGTATACTGATCATATAGCGCCTTAATTCTGGATCCAGAGCCAGTCGTCTCAATTGACTGATGGAAGGAAGGTTATAAATAGGCTATCTCTTGACACTGTGCATAGATCATAATAGTTCAAGGGACTGCCTAGAAAGCTGGCCATATACAGCATCTGCTCAACAAGCTCAAACATTACAAGGTCTGGGATATGCCAAAGCACCACAACTCAGTGCCAGAGAGTTATCTTGGAGGAACCATGAAGGACAGTCAGGATTGTTTCAACCATATGTTTTGGAGGTTCAGATTTCTCTGTGGGGTCATGATCTTCTTGAACAGATGGGGTTTCAGCTTACCAATGAAGTTCAGTATAGCCCTCGATTGTACAACATTATGCAAAGGATGGGACATGTGCCAGGTAAGGGTTTGGGAAAACAGCTGCAGGGACGAGTGTCTCTAGTTATTGCCTCAAAACGCAGCAGAAGGCAAGGTTTGGGTTTTCCCTAGGGGCCACTGAGGATATGGTGCCCATTACATGGAAAACCGAGGAACCTCTATGGGTTTCTCAGTGGCTGCTACCCTCAGAAAAGATCAAAGCAGCGCAAGAACTGGTCGAGGATCAGCTTGCACTAGGGCACATTCGCTCCTCCACCTCTCCGTGGAACACCCCTATATTTGTAATTAAAAAGAAAACAGGCAAGTGGAGATTACTACGTGATTTAAGGGAAATCAATAAACAAATGGTAATTATGGGGCCCATGCAGCGGGGGCTTCCTCTGCCCTCAGCAATTCCAAGACACTGGCCCATTATAATTATAGACATAACCCTTCTCATATTCACAGATGGATCTAAGACAGGCCAAGGAGCTTATATGGTGGCAGGAGCACCTCCAGTCATGGTACCATTCTCTCCTGCCTCCCCTCAAGTTATTGAGCTCAAGATAGTCATAACAGTGTTTCAGACCTTTAATGCTCCTTTCAACCTGATTTCTGACAGTCAATATGTTGTTAATATCCTAAAAAGGCTCGGGGTAGTAGGAAAGATCAATCTCAGGTCAGCCGTCGGGTCTCTTCTGCGTACTTTACACATGCTCATTCTCCTGAGAGACCACCCATTCTTTGTTCAGCATATTCAGGCTCACACTGGACTGCCCGGCCCACTAGCTGAAGGTAGTGATTCAGTTGATAAGGCGTCCAGAGCTCTGATGTGTTTTCTCTCCTCCCCTCAGGAACTTGTGCGCACCTTTCACTCCCGCTTTCATGTTAATTCTAAAACACTTGCCTCCCGATTTCACATCTCTTGAGCCGATGCTCGCGATATTGTAAAAAATTGTCATCAATGTGCCCCACTTCTGCCGCAACAGTCCCTTGGGATTAATCCCAGGGGTCTCCTTCCGTTACATGTATGGCAGATGGATGTCACTCACATCCCTGANTATTATTATTATTTCTGTTGGCCCCAGTGTCTCCCTGTAGCCCCAGCTGGCCCGGAACTCTGATTTTAGCCCTTTACTAAGGTGGGAGTTTTCATTGTAATAATACAGAGGGAGGATGGGTTTTTTTTTTCCTTTCAAATCTCTTGTCTGAATTAAGCATACAAGAACAAAAGTCTCGGGCGGGGCCCGGGTGGCGAGTAGGAAAAGAAAGACGGAATGGTTTAACTGCAGTAGCCGCAGGCGGTCTGCTGGAAATCCCTATCAGTGCAGGCTGACCTTGAATTCAAAGTCAAAGGCCCTTCTCTGCCTCCCCACCCCACCCCACCCCACCCCACCCCCACCACGCCTGGCTTCAACATTTTAGTAAGAGAAATTTAAGTCGGGGCTGGAGAGATGGCTCACGCAGTGGTTAAGAGCACCGCAGAAGACCCGGGTTCGATTCCCAGCACCCTCGTGGCGGCTTAAGGACCGTCTTTAACTCCAGTTCCGGGGATATCCGACACCCTCTTCTGACGTCCACCGCAATCCAGGACGCGGGTGCACCAACTTACATGCAGCAGTACACTCGTACACATAAAAATATTTGTGGAGAGCGGGCGTTGGCCAAAATGGCGCTTTGGACCCTGGCCAGGTCTTATCGCCTGATTGTGGCCTGACTGCCCAGCTCATTCCCCAGCCAATAAGAGAACGCCAAACCTGAACCCTCTTTAGCATGTCCGCTGACTTCCGTGTATTGTGCATACCGCTTACAGACCAATGAGAGACTGCCACGGCACTCGCCCCCTAGCAGGAGGCGGGGTTGAGAGAGGGTATATTAGTAGGGGACACTGGAAGGGAGGGAGAGAGTTGGTGTATGAGTTGCCTGAATAAACTGCATCTGGAAGAACAAGAGTGTGTCCTCTCCTTTTTCCTGCCGGCTGGGAACAGAGAGCGATGAGGAGAGCGGCATCTATCTATCTATCTATCTATCTATCTATCTATCTATCATCATCTATTATCTATCATCTCTCATATAGCTCCCTATCTACCTACCTACTTATCATCTCTAGCTAAGAAGACATGGAAATAAACATTTCCAAAACTTATAATACAGTCCATCCTGGTGGGAAAGTCATGTGAGCAGGAGCTTGTGGAATCTAGCCATAGCCTGGCCACAGCTAGGAAGACAGAGTGATGGGTGCATGCTGGTGGTCAGTCCACAGCTAGGAAGAGAGGGTGATGGGTGCATGCTGGGGTCAGTCCACAGCTAGGAGGAAAGAGTGATGGGTGCATGCTGGTGGTCAGTCCACAGCTAGGAAGAGAGGGTGATGGGTGCATGCTGGGGTCAGTCCACAGCTAGGAGGAAAGAGTGATGGGTGCATGCTGGTGGTCAGTCCACAGCTAGGAAGATAGAGAGATGGGTGCATGCTGGGGTCAGTCCACAGCTAGGAAGACAGAGTGATGGGTGCATGCTGGTGGCCAGTCCACAGCTAGGAAGAGAGAGTGACAGGTGCGTGTGGGAAAATTCAGTTTGAGTTAGGTATGAATGGGCTAGCTTTTCAGCCAGCAGCTCCCAGAGACACAGGTGTGGTTCATAAGACCTCTCTGACCCTGCCCTGCAGGTGAGAGCAGCATGAGTCACAGAGAAAAACAGCCACTTGTGACCCGACTTGTTACCCAGCATATGATGTGGGGCAGAACGATAGCGAGTGATGTAAACAAGGGACGTGTTGCAGGGATCTGGGATTGTGAGGGATGACATCAGTTTGGCTATAAAGGTGATCCACTAAGTACAATAAACATCTTAATTGCCACCTGACAAGATCTCCGGGTCTGTAACTCCATGCGTGTGTAAATGAAAGCCCATCAGGGTTTTGAGTATTGAATGCTTGCAGTTTTGGCTGGAAAGAGATCTGTCTGACTACCAGCCTGGAGAGTGTTGTTTTCCGGTGGTGACTGGAAAGAGGCAACAGAGGCCACCAGTCTGCATTTCCTGTCTTGGGAGTTATTAGTCCCCAAACAGGTGAGATTAGTGCAGTCTGACACTTGAGGCCAAGAATCTGAGTTTGGGCTGTAGGGCGAATGCTCCTGCAGTGAGCTGCCATTCTGTGATTAAGTGCCAGTTTCCTCAGGTAGCCATGGGTGGCTCCTCCCCATTTCCCTTATCAGGACCGAGTTGCATGTATCTTGGAGTTTGTTAATACAGGTGCATGCTAGTGGTCAGTCCAGATCTAGGAAGACAGAGTGATGGGTGTCTGCTGGTAGTCAGTCCACAGCTAGGAAGAGAGGGTGATGGGTGCATGCTGGGGTCAGTCCACAGCTAGGAAGAGAGAGTGATGAGTGTGTGCTGGTGGTCAGTCAACAGCTAGTAAGACAGAGTGATGGGTGCATGCTGGTGGTCAGTCCACAGCTAGGAAGAGAGAGTGATGGGTGTGTGCTGGGGTCAGTCCACAGCTAGGAAGACAGAGTGATGGGTGCATGCTGGGGTCAGTCCACAGCTAGGAAGAGAGAGTGATGGGTGCGTGCTGGGGTCAGTCCACAGCTAGGAAGAGAGGGTGAACATGTAGCTGGGAAATAACCAGATAGGAGGCTGGTTTGATGCACCCCCTCCGGGGACCAGCCGGTCCAATGCCACATGGCTCAGGGGAGCTTGGCCCATTATGGTTTTATAAGGAAATACTACTATACCTCCTCAGCCAAGATGGGCTCCTTCTTGTAGGGGAAGTCATGAGGGATTACCCCCATGGACTGGGTGTCAAGCCAAGAAGGTGGCTTGGGTTGTCCGTGATTATTTTACTTTCTCACCTTACATAAGTACCTTCTATAATGCTACCTGGGCAGGATACAATTGGACATATCAAAACCCAACCATGGCCTTGCGTTCTACCCCTTTTGACAATTGGATGTAACAATTTGTTGGCTGGTGTTGCTGAGGCTATGACCAATCAACAGAATATTAATAATCATTTCAAAACAGGCATTATGTCACTCAATTAAAGGGTTGATTTGGTACAGGATCAACTCAACGTGCTTATACAGATAGCACAGTTGGGGTGTGAATGGAGACATTCTGGGCTCTGTATTACCTCTGTACCTTTTCAGAATCTGAGCCATGCAGCTAATCTATTGCGCAGTCTCTCACATCATTTAACAGGAAACTGGTCTGGTGAACTCGACTCTCTATTGGAAGAACTCCGCTCATCCATCGTGCACATCAACTCTACACGAGTAGACTTGTCCACCTCTGAGGGTTTTATCTCCTGGATGTCGAAGGCGGTGTCTCACCTACAGCAGTTGGCTGGAACAGCGGGTTTGGGTTGCAGTACAATCCTGCGTGGGTCATTGTGTCTGTGGTGTCTGATGCGCATGCGGAACAATCAGTGCAGAGAAAGAGCGTTCTTCGTGCAGGCTCTTGCCGCTATTAAACTGGGCAGTTCACCTCAAGTTTGCCTTGGCATGCTAGAGAAGTAGTCAAAGACGGGTAAGACCCGCTGCATGTATTACCAACCTAAGACTGGGAAAAAACCGATGCTGTTTGTTTAACCCCATGATGGGTAAGGAATACCTCTGCAGGGTCAACCTAAGACAGGCATTCTCTCTGCCATATTATAAAAGAAAGGGGGAGATGTGGAGAGCGGGCATTGGCCAAAATGGCGCTTTGGACCCTGGCCAGGTCTTATCGCCTGATTGTGGCCTGACTGCCCAGCTCATTCCCCAGCCAACAAGAGAATGCCAAACCTGAACCCTCATTAGCATGTCCGCTGACTTCTGTATATTGTGCATACCGCTTACAGACCAATGAGAGACTGCCACGGCGCTCACCCCCTAGCAGGAGGCGGGGTTGAGAGAGGGTATATTAGTAGGGGAAACTGGAAGGGAGGGAGAGAGTTGGTGTATGAGTTGCCTGAATAAACTGTGTCTGGAAGAACAAGATTGTGTCCTCTCCTTTTTCCTGCCGGCTGGGAACAGAGAGCGATGAGGAGAGCGGCATCTATCTATCTATCTATCTATCTATCTATCTATCTATCATCATCTATTATCTATCATCTCTCATATAGCTCCCTATCTACCTACCTACTTATCATCTCTAGCTAAGAAGACATGGAAATAAACATTTCCAAAACTTATAATACAGTCCATCCTGGTGGGAAAGTCATGTGAGCAGGAGCTTGTGGAATCTAGCCATAGCCTGGCCACAGCTAGGAAGACAGAGTGATGGGTGCATGCTGGTGGTCAGTCCACAGCTAGGAAGAGAGGGTGATGGGTGCATGCTGGGGTCAGTCCACAGCTAGGAGGAAAGAGTGATGGGTGCATGCTGGTGGTCAGTCCACAGCTAGGAAGATAGAGAGATGGGTGCATGCTGGGGTCAGTCCACAGCTAGGAAGACAGAGTGATGGGTGCATGCTGGTGGCCAGTCCACAGCTAGGAAGAGAGAGTGACAGGTGCGTGTGGGAAAATTCAGTTTGAGTTAGGTATGAATGGGCTAGCTTTTCAGCCAGCAGCTCCCAGAGACACAGGTGTGGTTCATAAGACCTCTCTGACCCTGCCCTGCAGGTGAGAGCAGCATGAGTCACAGAGAAAAACAGCCACTTGTGACCCGACTTGTTACCCAGCATATGATGTGGGGCAGAACGATAGCGAGTGATGTAAACAAGGGACGTGTTGCAGGGATCTGGGATTGTGAGGGATGACATCAGTTTGGCTATAAAGGTGATCCACTAAGTACAATAAACATCTTAATTGCCACCTGACAAGATCTCCGGGTCTGTAACTCCATGCGTGTGTAAATGAAAGCCCATCAGGGTTTTGAGTATTGAATGCTTGCAGTTTTGGCTGGAAAGAGATCTGTCTGACTACCAGCCTGGAGAGTGTTGTTTTCCGGTGGTGACTGGAAAGAGGCAACAGAGGCCACCAGTCTGCATTTCCTGTCTTGGGAGTTATTAGTCCCCAAACAGGTGAGATTAGTGCAGTCTGACACTTGAGGCCAAGAATCTGAGTTTGGGCTGTAGGGCGAATGCTCCTGCAGTGAGCTGCCATTCTGTGATTAAGTGCCAGTTTCCTCAGGTAGCCATGGGTGGCTCCTCCCCATTTCCCTTATCAGGACCGAGTTGCATGTATCTTGGAGTTTGTTAATACAGGTGCATGCTAGTGGTCAGTCCAGATCTAGGAAGACAGAGTGATGGGTGTCTGCTGGTAGTCAGTCCACAGCTAGGAAGAGAGGGTGATGGGTGCATGCTGGGGTCAGTCCACAGCTAGGAAGAGAGAGTGATGAGTGTGTGCTGGTGGTCAGTCAACAGCTAGTAAGACAGAGTGATGGGTGCATGCTGGTGGTCAGTCCACAGCTAGGAAGAGAGAGTGATGGGTGTGTGCTGGGGTCAGTCCACAGCTAGGAAGACAGAGTGATGGGTGCATGCTGGGGTCAGTCCACAGCTAGGAAGAGAGAGTGATGGGTGCGTGCTGGGGTCAGTCCACAGCTAGGAAGAGAGGGTGATGGGTGCGTGCTGGGGTCACCACAGCTAGGAAGACAGAGTGATGGGTGCATGCTGGGGTCAGTCCACAGCTAGGAAGAGAGAGTGATGGGTGCATGCTGGGGTCAGTCCACAGCTAGGAAGACAGAGTGATGGGTGCGTGCTGGTGGTCAGTCCAGAGCTAGGAAGAGAGGGTGATGGGTGCATGCTGGTGGCCAGTCCACAGCTAGGAAGAGAGAGTGATGGGTGTGTGCTGGGGTCAGTCCACAGCTAGGAAGACAGAGTGATGGGTGCGTGCTGGGGTCAGTCCACAGCTAGGAAGACAGAGTGATGGGTGCGTGCTGGTGGTCAGTCCAGAGCTAGGAAGAGAGGGTGATGGGTGCATGCTGGTGGTCAGTGCACAGCTAGGAAGAGAGGGTGATGGGTGGGTGCTGGGGTCAGTTTCATTTCTCCATTTATATAGTCTCAGATACCCTCGCCAGGGAATGCCCTCATCCAAAATTAATATGGGTTTCCCACATTAATTAACCAAATCAAGGTACTCCCCATAGGCATGCTAAAAGACTTAACTCCCAGAGGACTCTGGATTCTGTCCAGTTGACAGTGCTAACCACTGCAACCACCTTATTGTACAGCATTGAGGAAATGGCTTGGATGAAATATCATTTGTTAAATATTGACAATTTCATTTTTTATTCAAAGAAAATAGAATTTGGAAATAATTTTTATTTTACCTACAGTAAAAATGCTCTAATCATTTAAATTTACAAGTTTTCCTTCATGAACTTAAAAATTCACAACTTTTCTTTTTCTAACTATGAAAGTAAGAAATGATTTAGAGAATTATATGTAGCAAATACATGGTACTTATAAAACAATTTGATATTTACTACTATATTTTGGCATATTTTCTTGTTTTCCTATGTGTTCTAAATCAATTAAGTATAATTTGTATTATATAATTTATGTTGACAATATACACAGTTTGTTCTGCTTTTGAATTTATCATGGTCTCGAGGCTTCTCTCGTGATGTGAAATGTATAACAGAGCATGCATTATAGGTACTCTCAAGCCATTGTATTACTGCTCTGTAATAGACTATCCTATGGGTTTATTGCAAATATTTATATTACTGTTTTGTTGACTATATTTCACATGAGCAAACTAAAGGCTGCTTAATATATATATATATATATATATATATATATATATATATATAAATTTTAGAAAATAAAATAGGAGGCTAATGTTTTCTCTCTCTCCTTTGTCTCTCTCCTCTTTCATCCTCTCTTTCTTCTAAACAACAAATTTTGCTAAGAATACCCCAGGAATTTCACTGTCTGTCTACTTCTGTTGCTCTCCATGCCTGGTAAATACCTGCATCTTACTTTTATCATTTAACCCTGGATATGTTATTTTATTATAATCAGATGACTATATACTTAGAAGTCTTATGAGATAAGAAATTACATGATTAAAACAATAGGGTGCTGCATTTATGAGCTAATTTCAGATTTTCTACAGGATATGTCAACAATACAGCCATATCTGTGTGCAGGCATAATCTACAGTGCTCAATTAATGAGCATTTGATGATCTGTCTCCTGTTATCACTAACATCATTTTAAAAATATTGCAATTTTTTTTCAGTGTAGAGAGGGAAAGAAAACACGAAGACACTCAAAGGACTTAAGCTTCCAGTATTTGGTGCCAATTTTTGATCTTGATCACCCACAACAGCTAGCATAATACAATATTGCTTTCCCCTGTTATAGATCATAAATTTCTCTAGAGGAGTTCTCAAAACTCCTGCTGTGACCACGTAGAAATGTGCATGTTTCTCTATTGCCTAGCTTGGTCAGTTACTGTGACTGCTGCTTGTCCTCAGGGTCCCTGGGAGTGTCCTCTCCAGGCCAGCCATGAGGGTAGTAACTTCACTCCACTCCATGGCTACGCTGTCATGGTTTTCTGTCTTGCCACAGGTCCCCAGGGATGGAGCAAGCCAAGCATGGACTAAAACCTGTGAAACACTGATCCAAAATGTACTTCTCTGCTTTTAAACAGTTTCTCTCAGGTATTTGCCATAGCAACAAAAACACAACTAGCAAAGAAAATTGGTACCCATATTTGTGGGCATTGCTGTGACCATCAGACTCTGTGCTTCAGGAGCTTTGGGAACTGGTTTGTGGGAGGAATTTGGCAAAGTTTGGAGACAGAGGGAAGAATGCTGTAAGCAGGGCTTGATGGGCAGTTCTGTTTGGATCACAGGTAATCAGAATGTTGATAGAAATGGATACAGTACTTGTAACAACTATTTATAATGAGTCCTAATGAAACTTACCTTATAGGTGCCACAAGGTTTTGATATGAGAGACTTTCTTGCCCCCCCCATAGAAAAAGGAGAAATATGATGATGATGAGGTCGCTCTCCAACTGTAAATTGGAGACAACTATTATAGATGTAATCTCTTATAAATCTGTTAAATTTTCTTTTTTAATTGACTAATAGGCATAAGAACTGTGAAAAGGATTATCCTCTGTTCAGAACCAAATATAATACTAAAGTCCTTAAGCTATGCACTTAAGCAAAATATATTAATACAGGAGCTCTGACATCAGCAATGGATTATTCTACCAGGGAGTTGTTGGCCAGGGGATCCAAGGCCCCACAAAAGGTAAAGGATCCTTGCCTCTAAACTGGGATACCTGCAAGAAGAGAGGCGATAAGGCCCTGCTGCCAAAGACCTGACGTTAACATGGGAAAGATGTTTTGAGACCACACATGCAAGTGTACAGATGGCCTCTGGAATGCCAGAGAGTGTTACCAAAGGCCACTAAACCAATAAAGCAAATACGGGTCTCCCTGAGTCAAGCAAGACTCCATCGTCAGCACCAGCTACACCCCGCCTGCCTGGAAATACTGTGCAGCAGAGGCAGCCATATGCCTGTATATCCCAAACCTAATTGGTTATTGGCTCTCTCCTTGGAGGAATAACCCATGGCTGATGCCACAAGCTTATAGCCTCTACAGGTTAAGAGATGTTATAAGCCACAGTAAGACCCTGTCATATTAAACAGGAGAAAATGTAATTCATGGATTAACATAGCATCCAACCATATGTGTCTATACCAAAGTAACCAACTATAACTATTAGTGCTCTTTAAATACCTATATATCTAACTGCTTGTGCTTCATTAGTAGGATTGAAAGGTATTCCTGGACAAACTGTCAGCCCATGAAAGGAAACAGCCAGAATTGACCAGAGTCCAAGACAACAGCTCCAGAGAGAGTGGACTGTTTTGCTTCTCATCCACCTGTGCCCCTTTCCTAAGCCTAGGGAACAATCTGCGGAAGAGGGGGCGTGGTAGAATGTAAGGGCTGCGATTGGGGTGAATGGTGAAACTACAGCAATGTAGTCTGGACACTCATTTGACCAACTTGATTGAACATACAACCCCTCACCCCCTGCTGGATGGTGGGGCTGTGGGGGTTTGGGCACAACAGCCTGTAAATTGGTTTCATATGAAGGATGCTTGTACTCATGGATCATCACTTATAGCTAAAAAATGAAAAAAAAAACTGAGAAAAAGATGCAGGACAGTTATGGCAAAATGCATGATCTGGGATGGTGTGGGGGTAGGGGGGAAGGGAAAGGGAAATATGCCTGATCTGAATTGGAAAATGATGTATGAAATGTACAAAGCACCAATAAAAAAAAAAAGAAATGGAGACAGTAAAATGGTTCAGATGGGAAGTAGTTGTCTATTAGGAATGGGATTAAAGGTTATCCCTATTACGTGGTGACAAAGAACTTGTTCAACTTCTTTTTGTGTCCTAAGACATTCTATGAGACTGAATTTAAAGGCAATGGACTAATTAATCTGGAAAAGGAAATATCAAGGCGGCCCAGCATTTAGATTATTGCATTGTCACTGTTAGCTGGTTGTATTAGTTAGTTTTCTGTTGCTGTGACAAAACACCATGACCACGACAATTTATAGAAGAAAAAGTTTATTTAGCGTATGGTTCTAGAGGGGTAAAAGACTATAACAGTGTGGGACGCATAGTAGCAGAGGTGGCTGCAACAGAAGCCAACAACTACATCCTAGGCACAGGAAGGAGAGAGAAATCTGGCAAGTTCCAAGAACTCTGAAAGCCCACTGCTAGTGACATGCTTCCTCCAGCAAGACAGCACATCCTAAAACCTCCTAAAACAGCACCACCAACTGGGGAGAAAATGTCCAAATACTTGGAGCTTATGGGGGTCATTTATTCACACCACCACAATGGTCTTAGCCATGTTACAATAAGAGTCATGAGCAAAATGCAAGAAGAGAAAGATTTGAAAAACTTGCAGTTTTATAATAAAGCTCATGAAAAGCGTGGATTTATGAAGGTATTGTAACTGAAGAGATTAATTAGTACCGTTTAAAAGAAGGTATTTTGCACCTGGATAATAAAAAAATTCCTCGAGGGCATTTTTGAAATTGGCCATAATCCATGCATTGCAGGCTTGAGAGTACAAATGGAGACTCATTTGAAAGGTTTTTCCTTGAGAATAAACAGTTCTGAGGCACCCTACTCTCAAAGAGCCACATACGAAATCATTACTCAAGTGTTCACTTCAGGAAGATCAGCCACTGAGATGCGCAGAGACCACTGCAGCCATAGTCCAAGGGGACAAGGGTACCACTTGCATTAACAACAGAACCTAGCATTGTTCACATGGTACTGGTTATACAGGCATGCAGGATATATAACTTGTGGGGTTATAGATGCTCCATCCAGATTTCCAAGAAAAGCCTGGGAACCTAGGCGAGAGATCTGAATCCATGGACATCCTTGAGTGACATGTGTAAAGTTGTAAGAATGGTTCCAGGACAGCTGGGGCTACAGGGAGACCCTGTCTCAAAAAGACAAAAAAAAAAAAAAAAAAAAGAATGAAGCCAAAGACATGGTGGAACCCCTCCCTGCAACATTGGAGATGTCAGTAACATGGTGTAGCTGCTGAGGAAAGCCTCAGGGGGAAATCGATGGTAGCTAAGGGGGTAGGGGGTGAGAGGTAGGAGGGTGGGGAGTGCCTGGGAATGCCTGGGAGCTACAGCTGGCAAAACTACAGAACCGAGTTCTCAAAAGTCTGAGGTGCTCACATTAAACCACAACGTTTTCCAGGCCCCAGAGGTGGGGCCAGAGGGCCTAATGGTTATCTTTATGGGTCTGGTCTTGCACTGGCTCCAACTTTTCTTTCTATGTCCCCATTCCTTCCCTTTGGACTTGGAATACTTACTCTCTTCCACAGTACCTCGGAAATAGATAAGCTTTTGCTTTCACAAGGGCTTAGCAATAAATGTGTCTTGAGCCTGGGAAGAAACTTTGCACTTGAACTGTTATACCATATTGGAATTGTTGCGACTTTGTGGAAGGAATTAGTGCATGTTAAATTGTCTATATTAAAGTTACATTAGACAGAATTACGATGTCCTTATGGTCATTATTCAGGGATTAAGTATGGGTAAAGAAGGAAACATGTTTAGGTAAGATTAACAGGGGTGGACTTTTGACGAATGATCTTAACTGTCCACTTGATTGGACTGAGAGCTATGCAGGATGGTGCCTGTGAGACCACTTTCAAAGATGACCTGATAGACTAATTAGCAGCTTAATCTGTTGATGAATTCAGAACTTGGGTATCTTATCAGGATGTGGTAGAACTCTGCAAAGGGAGGGCTTTTTGGAGAAAAGAGGGCGGTAGGGTAACTTCCTTTGATGGAATTATTGTCTTTCTGCATTCTGGATGCCATGAGGTGAGTGACTCCAGCACGAGTTCTTGTTGCTCTGTTGTTCTGTCTTTCCATAGGCCACATCAACAGAATAAGCTAACCATGGACTGAAGCATCTGAAACCAGGGTTAAAAACAAATCCTTACAATGATGAAAAGACTAATGGGCTGTGTGTGTGTGTGTGTGTGTGTGTGTGTGTGTGTGTGTGTGTGTGTTTATGTATGTATAGTTGCTGCCTCCACTTTTTAATGACAGTCAAGTGCTGTGGTAGGGTCAAATTATCAAGAACTCCATATAAGCAAGAAATAATTCTAAACTATTTTATTGACAATCTTCTCTGGGAGGAACTAAAACTATCCTTACTTATATATTTGAGGCTGAGGTACTAATATGCCAAGTTATTAAACTAAGGGAGCATAGTTATTGTACAATGCTATCTCATTCCATAGCCCACATTTTTAAGAGATATGCTTTCTATGTGTAAAATACTCTGACTCATTATGGAGAAATGGACTGAAGAAATACCCCAAAGAAACACTAATATATTGAGTTTTATTTAACTAGGGAAATAAATTATTTTCTGGAGTAACTGAATAACAGCCTAAAAATGAAGTGCAAATTTTAATCTTATCCACTTAATAATTGTGTAAACTTGTTCAAGTTTCTTCAAATAAACATTTCAACTAGTGCTATAAGCATTGTATAATTAATTGCATGATTATGCATAGAGAAACATTGTAATTTTATTACTAGCTATAAAACAGAGAACTAACATCTTACTTGGGAGCCACGTTTAACTCTTACCTTGAATTAGTTGGTTATGATTAGATACATCACTTAAAATTTCCTTCTTTCCCGAACTTATAAAATAAAAATAATTAACTTGGTTATCTAAAATTATCATAGGAATTCTAAAAAAGAAAATTAGGAAGCAAATGAAAATGTTTTGAAAAAATAAGCTATAAATCCAACTGGCAGCACTGGTTTAAGTAGAACACAGGATCATTAAGTTCTTTGTGATATGTACATCCTTTTTAAAGTCTCCTTCATGTACAAATGGATACTGGTGTTTCAAACAGATGGTAGTTGCTAAAATTGTACAATGTCTGGTTTTGACATGTTTTTTATACTTCCTTCCTTTGTGATGCTATGTTAAATTTTTCCAGTTTTCCACTTTATGAGTGAACTAGTCACGATGTTTTAAAATAGTATACATATTACTTACTTTGCCCATCACTGTAACCAACTGCCATTCAAACAACAACTTGAGAGAAAGGCTTATTTTGGTTCACAGTTTGCAGGAACAAAGTCCATCAAGCATGGGAAGGTGCTGTAATGGGAGGGGTTAGTCCACTGAAGCATGCACACAGCAAGGGGAATACCACTGCTCAGCTTTCTTTTCTCTTTTGCCCTTTGCTATTTAGCCTTGGACTCTCAGAGTCCAACTCAAAAATGCATGTAATTAATACCTTAGCTGTTTCTTAATCAAGTCAAGTGGATGTTTTATTATAGCAAGAGGAAAAGGAAAAGAATAATATACATGCATGTATTCAAATGGGCATATGATCCTTAGCCAACTTTACAAGATGTTGACAAAATACCCAAGAGAATCTTTTTTTTTTTTTTTTTATTTATTTCTGTATGTGTATGAATGTACTGTGTGCATGCAAGTCTGTGCACCCGTGTCGTGCAATGCCGCGGAGGTCAGAAGCGGATCTCGGAGTCCCCTGGAACTGGAGTTCTCCTGGAATCGGAGCCTCAGACGGTTCTCGGCCGCCATGTGGGTGCCAGGGATCGAACCCGGGTCCTCTGTAAGAGCGGTTGGCGCTCCCAACCGCCAGGCCATCTCTCCAGCCCGAGAATCATTTTAAAAGGAGGGAAAGCTCAAGGTCAGCATGCTCTATGGAGTAAATTGTTGGCCAGCCCTACTTATAGCATAAGACCCTGCTTAAAAAAAGCTGGGCATGGTGGTGCACACCTTTAATACTAGCACTTGGGAGGCAGTGGCAGGTAGATCTTTGTGAGTTCAAGGCCAGCCTGGTCTACAGAGTGAGTTCCAGGACAGCTGGGGCTATAGGAAGAACCTGTCTCGAAAAGACAAAAAAAAGTCCTAAAAAAAAGAAAAAAAGAAAAAGGGATAGGGTATTTTGACTAATGGTTTTAGAAGTTTTATCTCATAGTCAATTGGTTCCCTGTTTAGGATTACAATGGCCTAGTCCATCATGGCAGGGAATCTGAGAGACACAGGGAAGGACCAGGATTCCAGTATTCAGTATTCCTTTCAAGAGCATGTCCACTCAGTCTTCAAGCCTGTGCATCAGGATGGCCACCAAGCCTTTGGTATATGGAGCTTTCAGAGCCAGTTCCAAACCATAGCAGACACACACACAAACACACACACACACACACACACACACACACACACACACACACACGCACAAGGGAGAGAGAGAGAGAGATCCTAATTTACCCACCATTTGGCCATTATAAATGACTGAGCATTAAGCAGTATGACCCAAGGCCTTTTTTTTTTTCTGTTAATTTTATATTTCATTTTATAGTCTGATTTCCATGATGAACATTGATAGAAAACCTTCTTTTGAGTAAGCTTGTTCAATAATGTAACTTTGCTTGTGGCATAGACATTAGCAGTGCTTATCAGTTGCTTATGAAAATTTAATGGAACTTGTGATATAGAATGAAATGTTGGATTAACTTGAGACAAGTTGTCTTTAATGACAGCTTGGGATACAAATATCTCATTCTAGAGGCCATTTACCTAAGGCTTTTAAATTAAATTTTCTAAGTATCTTGCATGATCAGCTCTACATTTAAAGTGAGTGGCACTATACTTCAGGGAAATGAAACCACTTATGGTCATAAAATAATAGATTTAGATCAGCCTTTCAATAAAGGGATGAGTATGCCAGAAATCTGAAGGGTATTACTGTAAGTAAAAATCATTACTGGGAACTACAGAGAGCAAATTGATTTTAAAGGTTGTCATCCTTGTTGGCACATGATAAAATACAATAATGATAATCAATACTGAAATGTTCCCGGGTGGGAAGGAGAATCTCCAGGAGCAATACTTGATTCAAGTCTTCCGTGGCTGGAGGCCATTGATAGGATTTCCTGGTGTGTAACTGATGAGTTGTCTCAGTTGGGTAAATGTAAAGTGAGGCCAGGCACAAAACAGACAGGACAGCAGTTGACCATTACGGCTATCTATACCTTGCTGAGAATATTGTCCTTTGAAGTCCAGTAGACTCAGTTTACAAAAAGATTTATCTAATTCTACCAGTCAGTCTTGTGTTCAGAAAACATTGGCAAATAGGGTTGGCCCTAAATATAACTGTTTAATTGAGAAAGTTTAGAAGTTGGAATTCTCAGAAAACCAGAAGATGGTTTTCTGTATTTATACCTTTTATTGTAATTATTAATATATGTTAACTATACATATTAATAGGCTTCATTGTAACATTTCATACATATGTCTATCATGCTTAGGTCCTGGCCACACACCCAACTGCCATATTTATTTATTTATTTTAAGCTATTTTTATTTTTTATGAATATATATATGTAAGTGGACCCATGTTGTGCAATGCCCACAGAGGTCAGAAGAAGGGATCAGATCCCCTGGAACCAGAGTTATGAATGATTGTTAGCCACCATGTGGGTGCTGGGAACCAAACTTGGGTCCTCTGCAAGAGCAGTGAGTGCTCTTAACTACTGAGTCATCTCTCCAGTCCCAATAAGTTAATTTTTTATACTTGGCTTATAGCCTACATATCTATTTTGGAAGAAAGTTCCATGAGCTACTGAAAAGTAAGTGTGTGTGTGCGTGTGTGTGTGTGTGTGTGTGTGTGTGTGTGTTTGCATTCTGCTGCTGTTGAATAGGATATTTTGAAGATATTAGTTATGTCCATTTGATCTCTAGAGTTTCTTCCTTGGTAATTTTGTCTGTATTTTATTGGCAAGAGTAGGCTATGTTATTTTATAAAATCAGGTACACTCATGTTTGATGTACATATACTTACAATTGCTCTATCTTAATGGATTGTTGCCTTTATTAATATGGATTTTGGACTGAAGTCTGTTTGCTTTGCCTGATTCTGAATTCCATTTGCTTGGAATGTAACTTTCCATTCCTTCACTTTCAGTCTGTGTATGTTTTTGCTGGGGAAATGATACAGGCAGGAAATTATTTGGTCTTATTTAATCCAATAAAACTTCTCCTTTACTTGGAGAATTAAGACCATTCACATTCAGGATCATCAGTGAAAGGTATGAGACTTTCCTTATAGTTTTGTTGTTTTAAACAATTTTTTTTCTTACCTCTTGTTCATTTTAGAGGCTTGCTAACTTACTGGATTAATCTTGATTGACTATTTCCTAATTCTTTTTTTTTTTTTAATTTACTATTCTTCTAATGAGACTTATCCTTTTCCATGTTCTATGTAAAGAACAGGAAGCTTGCCTTGCTTCTTGTTCATTATATAGGATGTCTTTAACTATCTTTCCCAATGCTGATTTAGTATTCATAAATTTCTTTATTTTGTGCTTAGTTTAGAAGGCCTTCATTTTACCTTTGACTTAGAAGGATTATTTCTTAATATAGTCATCTAGGTTTGTAGCTACATTTTTTTTTTTCAGAATTTGGAATACATCAATCCATGTCTTCCTGGCCCTTCCAAATTTCTGCTTAGGAACAGTCTGCTATTTTAATCCTCTTGCCTTTGTAACGGACTTCAGCTTCTCTTATGAGGTTTTTAGTATTTCGTTGTTTTTTTAACTATGGAGATTTTAACTGTGAAATGGAGAAAAGATGTTCTTCTTAATATGTCTACTTGGGGTTTCTAAATACCTGTGTATCTGGTTATTTATATGTTTTACAATAGTTGAGAAATGTTTAGCAATCATTTTGAACAAGTTTCTATGTTCTTAACCGGTTCTTCAGCTTCTTATAAACTTATTATTTTTATTTTTATGATTTATTTTTATTTATGTGTATGAGTGTTTTGCCTATATGTATGTAAGTGTATCACATGCATGTAATGCTTGCAGTAGCCAGAAGAGCACATTGAATTCCCCGGAACTGGGGTTAAGTATGGTTATTAGCTGCCATGTGAGTTCTGGGAACAAAACCTAGATGCTCTGAAAGATCAGTCAGTGCTGTTAATCACTGAGCCATCTTTCCAGCCCCTAAACTCATTCCAATTTTGTCTTTTTTAGGGTGTTTTTGAGACAGGATCTCCCTCTAGCCCACTATGTATGCAATGTAGGAGACCCTGTCTGTCTGGCCTTTAACTCACAGAGATCTGCCTGTCTCTGCCTCTCAAGTGCTGGGATTAAAGGCATGTGCTATGGCTTCCAATTTTGCCTTCTTAGCTGTGTCCTTGATTTCCTAATCATGTCCTGTGTCTGATATGTTCTACTGATTGTTTCTTATTTTTTCTTTATTATCAATTGAATTTAATAGTTCATTAACTTTTCTTCCAAACCCTGATGTACTTTCTTGCCCTTCATTTAATATATTGGAGAGGGTTTGGGCTGTTTTTATTTGAACTATGGAACTTTTCAGCATCTTCATTTTTTGCAGAAAAACTATCTCTATATTGAAATGGCTTTTTGCCAGACATTTCTCTACTTTGGTGTGGTGGTTTGAATGAGAGTGTCCCCCATAGGCTTTAAGTATTCAGACATTTTGTCTCCAGTTGGTGGCACTGTTCTTGGAGGTCTCAGAAGGTGTGGCCTTGCTGGAGGAAGTAAGTCACTGTCACTGGGGGTGGGCTTAGTGAGTTTAACAAGCCTTGTGTTTCTCTCTCTCTCTCTCTCTCTCTCTCTCTCTCTCTCTCTCTCTCTCTCTCTCTCTCTCTCTCCTTCCTGTGCTCAGCTTGCTACTCTAGCCCCGGCCACCATGCTTCCCACCACAATGGACTCTGATTCCCTGGAACAATTGTAAGCTCAAATAAACTCTTCCTTTTATAAGTTCCCTTGCTCATGGTGGTTTATCACAGCAACAGAAAAGTCACTAATACATTTGGTGTCTTTGGATTCATTTACTGAACAATTCTTTGCATTTGGAGCACTTGTGTTCCCTTGTTTCTTCAGATTTCCCATGATTCTATGCTCAGACTGGCACATTTGTTTGGGGTGGATATCTCATTGACTTTCATGTAAGCCTGTTGTTTTGAGACAAGGTCTCATTATGTAGCCAAATTTGGTTTGAATGTGCTATGTAGCTCAGGCTGGCCATTATCTTTCATCCTTCTCTCTGTGTCTACCTCCAAATCACTGGGATCACTGGCATCTGTCACCATGGATGGTTGAGGGCTCAATAGCCAGTTCCACTCAGAAAGGGGAAAACAAAGTTCAGTAACAACACAACAAAAACAAAGAGTAGAAATGCAGTAAAAATCAGTTAATAAAACTCCCAAACCCACAACTATGCCACTAATAACAGTAGAGAAGAAAGGGAAATTAACAATAAATAACAGCATAGAATATGATAGTAAGTTAAAAATTGATAAATCTCAAAGTAATAACAATGTTAATGAAACAGAAGGCAGAGAAAGAGAAAAGAGAAAGAAAACACAACATTTAAAAGAGGAAGAAAATGAGAAAGAGTAAAAAATAAGGGACAATATCCCATTAAAGAGTAAAAACAGGAAATAAAATTTGATTTAAAGGAAAAAAAGCAGAAAGACAAGGAACAATGAATGAAGTATTTTTTGAGGTGCTGGGATAGGGGATGCTACTTTTTGAACATCTGATACTGGAATTCACCAGGTGCGGTGAGTCTCAGCTATAGCTGTTGTAGCTCACCAGGTGTGGCGAGTCTCAGCTATATCTGTTGTAGTTCACCAGGTGCAGTGAGTCTCAGGTATATCTGTTGTAGTTCACCAGGTGCAGCCAGTCTCAGCTATATCTATTGTAGTTCACTAGGTGCTGCTAGTCTCAGCTATATCTATTGTGGTTCCTCTCCACACCAATCAGGTAGTTGCTGTGCTGTACATAAGCTGTGCCTTGCCTTGGGATTCTCACCAGACCAGGCCTGTTAAGAGTTTGTTGGTTTTGTCCCAGCTCCTCCAGAAGCTTTGCACATCTGCATCTAAATGAGCTTTAGTGGAGTGTGTGCTGCTTAGGTTATCAGTCACTTTGGAGGACCGGGATATGTTGACCTGAGGTATGGCAAACATCCATGCTACATTGAACACATCAGGGGGGAAGTAAATGGAACCCTGAGTTCTGTGCTGGACAGTGTAACCTGAGGAACCAAATGAGGTCTCATGCTTGGGTACCAGTTACAGGTTGAGCTCCTTGCCATGTGACCTTCCACCACCCACGTTGAAGCTGCATAACCTCCTTAGAGCTGGTGTGACAGACACTTCACTTCTTCATGACTGTCTTTCTTGGCTGTCTTCACCCAGAAACAGCAGATAGTGTCCCCAGGGACACAAAACTGTGATTGTCTTTTTCTTCCTGATTCCTACAGCAGCTTGGTTCCAAACAATAGGACCCCTCTGAAAATAACTCCCTATTATAACCTGAGATACACAGGCAGTGAACTGCACCTTCTCTCCAAAGCTTGTGTGTCAAGCATGCATCAGTTCCCCACCAAATTTCCACCCTGGATTAAAATGTGCAAAAACCACGTGTGGTGGTACATGCCTTTAATACCAGCAGTCAGGAGGCAGAGGTAGGTGGATCTCTGTGAGATCAAGGCCAGCCTGTTCTACATAGTGAGTTCTAGGACAGCTGGGGCTACAAGGAGAACCTGTCTCAAAAAGACCAAAAAAAATGTGCAAAAGCCATGGATTTCTTCTTTGGCCATGCAGATGATTGCCTCCTCTTCCTGGGGATGTTCACACTCCTACAGGACTTGCCTTGTGCTTGTAGCTTGGGGTCTCCCAGCCACAACAGAGCTGGGGTTGAAGTGACAATTGCTTTGCACTTTTCCTCTGAGATTCCTCCTGTTTCTCCTGTAGACCTTCTTTCTTTCTGTAGACTATGAAACCAATGCTTCATAGCTTTCCCATCATCTTCTTCTTAAGTCCCAGAATGGCAGCCCCCCTCTTCCTTTCTCCTGCTTAAATTCAATCCCCCCATTCTATATACAACAGAAGACAAAAGCAAACCTTAGAAGTTAGAGACTGACTATCCCCACCCCTCTGAACACTGATCTTTTTTAAGGAGAATAGCAATGTTTACCTCAAGAGACTCAAACAATAGCCAGTAGACTTACAGTGATTTTTGCCAATTGGAAAGTTGAGGTTGGGGGTAGAATAAACTGTTTATTCCAGATCACTTGGTTAGAAAGTTGTAGACCAAGAATCTGTACCCAGTTAACTCTCAGGCTGTGGATCCACCCATCTCTGGCAGAGTTACTGCAGGAAACTCCTTGTTCAGGAAGGTGATTATGTAATCCTGCTCTTCTATAAACGCAAGCACTTCACCCATAAAAATGTGACCTTTTTCAGCAACACATGAAATGTCTTCTTGTCTTCTCAGATTTCCAAGATCCTAGGATGACCCAGGTATAGACTTTTGACTCCTGGCTATGACTGTACTCTCTTACCTGTTTCATAAGACTGTGATGGAGTTCTGAGATGCAGCTAGAAAAGAAATGGAGACCCTAGGAGATGAACCAGAATGGATTGTTTATTCTTCCTCATTAAAATTAGCACTTCATAATTCATAATCTTCTCTGGCTGCCATAACAAGAGATGAAAGCTGGTGTGGCTGAAACAATAGAAATTTTCTTACACTTCTAGAGGCTGAAAGTGCAGAATCACAGTGTCAGTGGGGCAGGTTTCTGAGGCCTCTTTCCAAGATAGATAGATAGAGAGATAGATGATAGATAGATAGATAGATAGATAGATAGATAGATAGGTAGGTAGGTAGGTAGATAGAAAGATATTTCTTCTTATAAGAACATCACCCTCATGGGGCCAAATGAATCTATTATGGCTGAGTATAAGAGAACTGGCTTCCTTCCCCAATAACCTTCTAATAGATTTCACCCTGGAGACCTAAAAGGCTGGCAGGAGATGGGAACTGCTCCCACTCATCATATGGGACATCAGGCATCTGCAGCCAAATCCTCAGGGGAATGGGTCTTATCCCTCCTGGGGGATGTCTTCCCTGTCCTCTAGAGGCAAGTGGTGCGAGCCATAAGCTTATCTTGGGGAGCTACAGTGGATTTCGTGCCATAAAACTTAGCCATTGTAGAATGCATGTACACTTCTCCTCTGTCCCACCCACCTCCTGGTCAAAGAGCCCAACAAAAGTATATAAGTGCTTAAACTCCTGTAGTAAATGAGTTTTGCTTGCTGCTGCAACTCCCAGGTCTCTTTCTTTGGACTTACTCTGTCTCAGGGACCACTCTACTTCTTGCAACCCTGGGGGTTGAGTCATGGCTGGGCACAACTGCCATACCTAGGGCTTCAAGGCTGGTGACCTGGGAGGCTGGAACCTCACAACATGGAGGAAGTCAACACACTCTCATGATGTCATTTAATAATGTTTCTTAAAAGGGTCTCACCGTGTTAGCAGTGAACTTGAAGTAGAGACCAGGCTGGCCTTTGCCTTCCTGAGTGCTGGGATTAAAGATATGTCCCACCATGTCTGAGCATAATTATACCTCTTTAAAGACCTTATCTCCAACAGTCACATTAAATGTTAGGTTGTCAGACTATGATTTGGGAGATGGGGAGCCACACTTTGGTCTACAATACTTCTCCAGGTGGAAAGCATGACACATAAGTGCACAAAAACTTCAGAATCTGCCTTAGAGATTCTGCCTGTCTGTAAGCTGAGTCCCAGCTTTTCAGTGCAGGGTTTCTCCACTGCAGATGGAAAGGAAAATCCTCATGGTGGGAACAGCTTAATAAAAATGATGTGTCATTCTTTTGTTTCTCATATTTATTCATTTATGAGTAATGTCTGTTTCTGCATTTAACCATTTTTTTCATATGTTGGACAATTTATTCTGACTGGCCACAATAATAGATGCTTATTAAGTAATGTTTATTGCTGTGGCTGATTGTCAATGGTGTTTCCTCTTTCTTCAGGTGGTCAATGGGGGCCAGTAGGAAGGCTCAGCAGATAAAGTTTCTTGCTGCCAAGCCTGACCACCGGAGTTTGATCCCTGGTGCCCATGTAAAGGTGAAAGAGGAATACTCTGAAAGCTGATCTCTGACCACACATGTGTACCATGTCTTGTGTGTATCCGCACAGACACATCATACACAGGTACACACACTGATAATAAATATATATATAAAGTTTAAAGGCCAACTTATACAGACATCTTAACTATATAGCAGATTTCAATGTTACTGTTTTTTTAATTAGTAAGCAACTTGAAACAAATTCAATTTTTTCCTTCACCAAGTAAATGCATCAATACATCTATATTAGTTACTTTTCTCTTTGTGTTGACCACACACCTCACAAAAGCAGCTTACAGGAGTAAGTACTTAATTTGCATCACAGTTTAATGGGACAGAGTTCATTGTGGAGGGGAAGGTGTGGCTAAGGAGCCTGGGATGGCTGGTCTAATTGTACCTCTGTCAGAAACAGAGAGAGCCCTGTGGACTTTCAGCTGGATTTCTTCATTTATTTTGCCCTATTTTCACTCAGTTCAGATCTCCAGCCCATTGGACAGTGCTGCCCACAGAGTGCACTCCCTCTCCTCTAGAAATGCCTCCACAGGCACATGAAGGTATGCCTCATTAATGCCCTAGGCAGTTCTTAATCCTTATCCTGTTGGTAATCAAAACTAATCATTCCTTTATTTTTTTCAGTGAATAGTGCTTAACACAGAAACTCACAACTGGTCAAAATACCATGAATAAGTGACTGTGGCGTGCTCAGCCACAGTGGGATTCTATATCATAGCCTCTCCCCAAAGCTTAGGAAACTTCAAGGGAGAGGGGGTGGAAAGGCTGTAAGAACGGGAGGTTGGGAAGGCCTGGAAGGAAACAGTGTCTTCTCAACATGACAGGACCGCTGCACTCATGAATTCACAGAAACTGTGGTTGCCGGCACAAAACCTGCACTAGATGGAGCCAGTCAACGTTCCTGTTTGAGAAGGGTTTCATGAGTCCTCACCCCTAACTGTGGAGCTATGGATAGTTGATGGCTTCTCATGGAGGGAGATTAAGTTTTCTTTAAGGGTGTGGCTACTTGTAGGTCCACCATGCCTCACACCAGGAGTATACGAGCAGCACAAGGTGGAGTTTATGGATTATTAACAGTAGCAAAAAGAAGACATGAGGGTGGGTGTTTAGGGAGGGGAGTTAGATCTGAGAAGAGTAAAGGGAGAAGTTGACTATGGTCAACATAGATTGCATGCGATTCTCAAATAATTAATAAAAATATTCTTAAACCCAACCATTACAATATTCATATCATCTTCACAATTTAGTTTTCTCTTCCTTTTGAGTTTGCCGGCTTGGCTTTCTCTTTCATTTGTATTTGTGATTTTCCTTTTTACTTTCTTATCCTGAATGTGCCTTCCTTTATAATTAATCAGTCTCTCTGAAATGAGTGGCCAAGGAATTGGTTTCCTTTGTGCCCATTAATTCCAGTTATAATTTCTCACATTCAGCCATTGCTTTAAATTTCAGAAGGTAAGATTAGCAGGTGCTTGAGTCTTAACAAGACTGTATAATGTATGATACTAATTTTATTATTTGTTTCAGGAACCCCCCCCCCCACACACCCCTCCTGAGGGAGAAGCTAAGCTGGTTAATGCTTGGAGTTAATGATGCAGACAACATTGTCCCTCTTCCTAAGATGGTCCATTGTCCTTGTCTTTCCTCTAGCCAAGGCCTGCATCTATGGTCCCACTTCTGACCAGTGATGTTTACTGATGGTGGCGGGAGGCTTGTGTGAGAAAGAGAATCAGCATTTCTCTTGCTCCTGGGAAAACAACTCAAGGCTTGCACTGGGGGAGGAAGGTGGGACTCAGCAGAAATATCTTAAGGTCAGTGCCATTATTAAATATTCTCCATGGGGAGGTGATTGGTAGATTAATTACGATGCTTTGTTGGTCCACTTTGCCGACGATCTGCGCTTGGTAAATCTGATTCGAGGCCTGTGGAGCAGAATGATATTCTTTCCCATTATCTCTACTCCCCATGAATGTTTACACTTCTATCATGGATGAGTTTTGGCATTTTACAGCATTTACAAATGTAATCTACCCCACTGTGACTTCTCAAACTTTGGTTCCTAAGAAAAACAGAGCAAGATAGCTAAGAATATCTTTTTAGGAGAACAGGAAGATTAGAAACATGAGATTAGCAAGTAAGTCACACTATTAATCATGTACCACAAAGCTAACACAGAGTCTGGAGGCCCGCTTTGTAATGGAGAAACAAGCTAGAAGTAAAGTGTAAGTACTGTTTATAAGTCTGATGCTTGGACTGCTTGTTCCAAATGTGTAGTTTAATCTCCTCTGATAGCACAAAGATTTGAGAGGTAGACAAGTAATTACTCCTGTCCCTGGAAGATCAGGCTTTTGTCCATTAAGGAATTACAGCCAGCTCTAGAGATGATTTAAGGAGTTATCTGACGTACACACTATGTAAAATTGAATAACCCATAGTCCATCATGTCAGTACAATTTACAATAGGTGTTAAATAATGTATCTTTGCTAATGAATTTGCTGTGTTTAGTAGCCACACCTTTCCTCTATAAGCCACAAGGGAACATAATAAAATTAAAATATATAGCACTTGGTCTGATGTAGGTGTAGAATTAATTAGATGTTCTAGACACCATCACTTTCAAGGTAAGATCTTTTGGAATATCAGTAGATGAAAGGAATGTGAAGTGTTTAGTATGGGAACCTCAAATGCTGTTTGTATCCATGTCTATTTAGATAGAGGTGGAATAGGTCAGTAAAAATCAAATGTTACAAAAAGGTATCTCAAAATATTTATTTAAAGTAGATAGTTAATTACATTAAGGGAAGGGGCTTTCTGCGAACATTTACTTACATTCCCCTAGTCCCTCATTAGTCTCCACTTCTTGCCCAGATATGATATGGAAAGGTCTAAAAGTGATCCTTAAGCTAGTGATGGCACCCAGTGAGAAATGACTGTGTGTGGGTGCGGAGCCATTCTTGGAGAACCTCTGTGTGCAGCCTTTGAAGAGCTGCCTTTCTGAAGCAGTGTGTGCGTGTGGGGCGGCGGGAGACAGTGCAGTAGAGTGGGGATGGCCTAGTAACATTTAGGAACTTTAGCTAAAGATCAGGACCACAAGCTCCTTGGGTGTCAGAGAAGGCAGGTGGGCTGAAATGGAGCTGAGCTGGAGCAGCAGGTGGGAGTGGTTCTGAGATCACAAAAGAGCAGCAGCAACAACAAGAACAACAAAGAAAGGGACTTGTAAGGCAGAGGGGGCATTGACAGGGGTGGAAAGTAACTAGAATGCATTACATACAGGCATGAGACTGTCAAAGAACAGTGTTAATAGTAACGATGTTTTAAAATATACTTTTAGTAAATGACAATCAGAACTTTAAGGCCCAGCATTCGGGAGGCTGAGGTAGGAAGACCAGGAGAATCTCTACAGGGTAAGACCCTTTCTCAAAAAATCCAAAGAATTTTAAGATTTCTGCAGAAGTGAAAATTTAAAGGTGAGCACATTATTAACTAAATAATATTAAATATTTTAGTAGAATAATATTATTTTCAAAAAAAAGAAAAAAAAGGAAAGCTAACATAGTCATGATCCCAGCTTCTTCATCCTTAGGCAGGTTATTCAACTTTCCTGGACCTCTGTCTATTCATCTGCAAAATAGGGATACTGATAGGTTGCTCTAAAGATTAAAGTGTGTATAATTAATTATACATAGAATATTATAAACACTATATAAATGTTTTCTTAGAAAAATTATAGAGCTTCCATTAATAAAATGTAGTCTGCATTGCCAAATAAAATATAAAAGTTACTATTATTAAAACCACAAAGGATATACAAGGTCATCTTTCTAATCCATAACTTGGAACAAATTAACTGTGGCTACCTTTTAGGTAATTAATTAAATTAACCCTTGGGAGAAATAGTGTCATAGTTGAAATCAGGACTCTTAGTTACTGTAACCCAGACTATATAACTGTATTCTTCCTCCTCTCCAAACCCACTTTTTCTCCCACAATGCTTCCCAATAATGGCACCAATATAATCTTGAGTCAGCTGAGATAGTTCCTTTTCCTGAATTCAGCCCTTTAATACGCAGTCTCTCTCCATCACCACCGTCCTCATGTGGTGTTTATCCAGTTGGACACTTTTACTCCATTCTATATTGTGGTTGCTTGGATTATTTGATGGTCTGCTGTTGGATTAAATTTCTTTCTTTTACTTTTAATATTTTATTTACGCATGTTTTGCCTGCATGTATGTAAGTGCATCACATGCAAGCAGTGCTTTCAGAGGTCAGAAGAAGGTAACAGATTCTCCTGAAACTGGAGCTATGGATGGTTGTTAGCTGTCGTGTGGGTGCTGGGAATGGGGCTGGGTCCTCTGCAAGAACAGTCAGTGCTCTTAACCACTGAGCCAACTCTCCAGCACCCGATTAATTTTCTTTTTAAAATATTTTGTTTATGTGTATGAGTGTATTACCTGCTTGCATGCAAGTGCACTCATGTCATGCAAAGCCTGAGGCAGTCAGAAGAGGCCATCAGGATCCCCCCTGAAATTGGAGTTACAGAGGGTTGTTAGCTACCATGTAGGTGGTGGGAATCAAACCCAGGTCCTCTGCAAGAGAAGCCAGTGCTCTTAACTGCCAAGCCATCTCTCCATCCCCTTGATTAATTTTCTGGAAGCATCATTCTATATGATTCTAATTTTTCTGTCTGGCAAATTTTTATAGGTTCTCAATCTTTCTTCTCAAGGAACTCTAGACTTCACGATATGCCCTCAGCCTAACTTCACAGTTTATTATGTAACATGATAATCCTACTAAACTAGTCAAATAACTTCCTCTGCTCATATTCCTAACTTTTCCAATGGACACTGCCCAATTCCAACCTACCCTTTTTGAATTCTTTCTTCCCCCCTTTGACTCTTCCTAGTTGTAATCTACTTCCTACAGTGTGGGGAGACATCTGTGCTCCTTCTATATAAGTGTACTTGAGGTTGGGCTACACCTTCATCAGATTGATATTATTCACAGTTCTTTGAGGTGGGGACACATGAAAAAAATCTGATTCCTGGAGTTCCTTAACCAAGAGTGAGCCTGATATGAACTGTTCTCTCTGAACTTTCTCTCAAACGATGTCCTCCTTATTTATTGAAAAGCATATCAATCATGCCCTTGGGAAAGGGATGAGGAAATTTGGCTTAAAGAATTTTTAACTAGAGAAGTTATTTTTTCCAACCCCACTGACCCAGAGCAGCATCCAAAACACAAACAGATGTTATAAATCTATGGCTACACACTCATTCCAACACAAACCATGCATTCAGTTTAACTTATAAGAGTTAATTACGTCAAGACTCCAAAGCATGGTTAAATGGGTTATATGGTTTTTCTTAAACGCTAGTTACATTTAAACAAGCTGACTTCACAGTAGAAAAATGGGTTGAATTCATAGTTCTAATGATCTCAAAGCATGTGATTAGCTTGTAGAAGCTGACTTATGATTCCTGGAAAAGTAATTTCCTAGTCATTAAGGCATTTACTTGAAATCTGTGATAACTACATAAGACAAATCAATGAATAAATATCATAAATGAACTGGATAAATCAGGAAATGCCATTTGAGCTTAAAAATGCTTTTATTTATTTAAAAATATTTTATTTAATAGTTTTATTTTATGTCTATGAGTATTGCCTGCATGTGTATAAGTACACCTATGTCCTGCAATGCCTGCAGAGGTCAGAAGAGGGCCTTGGATCCCCTGGAACTGGACTTACAGATGGTTGTTAGCCACCACATGGGTGCTGGGAATCAAACCTGGGTTCTCTGCAAGAACAATCAATGCTCTTAACCTCTGAGCTATATCTCCAGCCCCAAATGCTTTTATTTATGAAATAATGTTGAAAGAGATTCTTGGTATTTGCTTCCTTACAACTTATAAAGATTATAATTCTAGGTCATGTTATCACATGAAGTGAAATGACAGTATATTTTAAATAAATGTGAAAAATAGTATCTTTAAGTAGGAAGCCTTTTACTATAATTACTATTTTGATTTCCATCAGCGTCACAGTTCTATTACTTTTAACTCCCTGCCAATGTTAACATATTAAGTGTAAAAGCCATTATTATTTTTAAAGTAATTAATTAAAAATTTGCTCAAATAGGGGAATAGAATGGGCTTTTCGCTGGGTAATAGGCTAACAGAGTCTTCTAATTTCAAGGTTTTCACTACCTGACAGATTTTCCCAAAATTTCAGGTTGTCATTTGGTAAGAAGTGGAGAACTTTTATATTTGCTTTTGTTTAAAATATAAAGTTGAGTTAATTTATGCTAGCATTTCCTTTCTTCTTTCATATCTTTACTTTTCTAAGTACGTATTGTGTCTGCTTTGTTAGAGCTGAATTCACCCTCCTGTAGAGATGCCCAGGACTAATGAGGATGCCCCGCAGAGCCTCCCCTGTTTGTGTGATGCACTCTCTCTCCCCTTACATTTTACAGGGGCTCTGCTCAGTGTGGAGAGTACTCATGAGGAGCAAGAAACTTCGTGATAACACTTGGCTGTTTTGTATAGAATATTCTGATGGGTTATCATTCAGTTAATCAGAAAGAGGCAAGTGCTGAATTGTGACTTGAAATATTCATGAATATTTTAATTTAAATGTTTTATTATCTAATAAACAAGCAAAGTAACTCCAGTTTTGATTGTGTTTTTTACTTGAGAAAGACAGTGTCTTAGTTCCTGTTACAGTGATAAAATATTGGGACAAAAACACCTTGGGGGATAAAGGTTTGTGTTAACTCACAGTTCAGGTTACAATCCCTTATAGCTGGAGTGTGAGGGGGTTGGTGCTAGCACATCCATGGTAATCAGGAACAGAGAGCAATGGAATTCATTCCTACTTGCACTCATTCAGGATCCCCTGCCGAAAGAATGGTCCACCTGCCTCAGTCAACCCAATGAAGAAAATCTTCATAGGTGTGTCTATCAGTGAAATTAAGTTGACCTAGACCATTTTTTTGTTCTTATTTATTTATTTATTTATTTATTTATTCATTTTTATTGAGTGCATTTCATGCAACATTTTTTAATCAAATTTAGTCTCATTCCCCCATTTATACCTACCCCTTACATTCCCCTGCCCCCTGCCAGAGCTCATGGATTCTGTCATACATATTAAGTCCTGTCTTGCATCTTTTTCTGTCTTTTTAAAAAAATTTTTTTAATTAATTTTATTTATTTCTGTATGTGTATGAATGTACTGCCTGCATGCAAGTTTGTGCACCCGTGTCGTGCAATGCTGCGGAGGTCAGAAGAGGGTCTCGGATTCCCCTGGAACTGGAGTTCTCCTGGAATTGGAGTTTCAGACAGTTCTCGGCCGCCATGTGGGTGCTGGAGATCAAACCCGGGTCCTCTGCAAGAGCAGTCGGTGCTCTTAACCGCTAGGCCATCTCTCCAGCCCCTTCTCAGTCTTTTATAACCTTTTTTATGCACAAGTTTACTGTTTTGGTCAGTTCTTTGAATAGGTTTTTTTTTCTCTTTTTTTGTTCCCTTTGATTTTATATTATTCCAAAATATGCATATATTCACTCCACACATAAATCAAAATTACAAAATCTGAAAAAAATAATCTATAGGTTAATTCCAAAACACATTTAGAGATTCACATTTTACCAGTAAAGTTGCATGCAGGTAAAAAGAATAACTTTACATTCTTTTTCTTTTAGAATATGAATACATATTTTCCACCCATATATGGTCATTACAACATGTGAATATAAGTGGTAGGTCAATTCTAGAGCCCATTAAGACATTTACATTATAATAGCACAGTTGTTTTCAGATACAATGAAATATAATAATAAAGTTGCTCAGTTTGCCTGCCAACTGGAGATTTAGTGTTATCATCCACAAATGAGGGAAACCATTTGCCTTTTTTTCTTTTTTTTCTGGGACTGTGTTACTTCACTTAGCATAATGGCTTTGAGTTCCATCCATTTACCTGCAAAGTTCATGATGTCATCTTTCTTTACTGTTGCATAGAACTCCATTGTGTAGAGGTACCACATTTTTGTTATACAGTCATCAGCTGAGGGGCATTTGGGTTGGTTCCAGCTCTTTGCTACTGTGAAGAGAGCTGCAATAAACATAGCTGTGCATGTATCTTTGCAGTAGGATGAGTCCTGTGGGTATATACCCAGGAATGGTATGGCTGGGTCAGGTGGTAGGCTCATTTTGAGTCTTTTAAGGGTTCTCTACACTGCTTTGCACAGACCCCAAATAGCTGAAGTAACCCTGAGTAAAAAGTGAAATACAGGGGGTATTACTTTACCTGATTTCAAGCTATATTACAGGGCTATAGTCATAAAGACAGCTTGGTACTGGCAAAAAAACAGACCCATTGACCAATGAAACAAAATTGAAGATCTAAACTTGAGCTCATATAACTCCAGGCACCTCATATTTGACAAAAGTGCCAAAAAAGCTCAATGGAGGAAACATAGCATCTTTAACAAATGGTGTTGGCAAAACTGGATCACCATTTGTAGAAGAAAAAAATTAAACCCCTACCTCTCACCCTGTACAAAAATAAACTCCAAATGGATCAAAGATCTCAACCTGAAACCTCAAAGCTTGAAGGTGATAGAAGAAAAAGTCAGCAGCAATCTACAAGACATAGGCATAGAAAAAGACTTTCTAAATCAAACAGCAGCTGCATAGGAAATAAGGACAACAGCTGACAAGTGGGACCTCATCAAACTTAAAAGCTTTTGTACAGCTAAAGAAACAATCAAGGAAGTGATGAGAAAACCCACAGAGTGGGAGGAAACCTTTGCCACTGATACATCTGACAGAGCATTAACATCCAGAATATATAAACTACTTAAAAAAATAAAGAAGTAAGAAAACAAATGACCTACTCAAAAGATGGAATAAAGAGATGAACAGAGACTTCACCAGTAAGTTAAGATGGCTGAGAAGCATCTTAAAAAGTGTTCAACATCGTTAATAATTAAGGAAATGCAAATTAAAACCACACCAAGATTTCACCTCACTCCACTAAGACTAGCCAAGATCAAAAAACCAAAAGACAGCAAATGCTGGAGAGGTTGTGGGGACAGGGGAACACTCATCCACTGCTGTTGGGAATGTAGACTATTCTTTTTAAAAAGTATTTTATTATTTTTATTTTATGTGTATGAGTGTATTGTCTGTCTGTATGTAAGTGCACTCGGGTCATGCAATGACCCCCTGGAGTTCCAGATAGTTTAGCCACCATGTGGGTGCTGGGAATTGAATCTGGGTCCTCTGCAAGAGCATCTAGTGCTCTTAACTGCTGAGTTATCTCTCCAGCCCCAGATGTAGAAACTCCCTTCTTAAGTGATTCTGTATTTTGTCAAGTTGACAATTAAAATTAACCATTGCAGTAATAATTTTGTAATATATTTGTGGATGGTTGGTATTTTGAAGGCTGTTTTATCACATGACCCGATATATTTGTGACACTGTGTAGGACCTTTTTGTGTCTCATCATGAAAGAGTTGCCATTGACAATTCCAATTCCTTTGGATTTTGGAAAAATTCTACATTCAACACTTAAATATTTTTTAAGTTTAATTTGTTCTTAAATTTTATGTGCATGAGTATTTTCCCTACATGTATGTAAGTGAACATGTGTGTATGTGGATGCAATGCTTGGGCAGGCCAGAAGAGGGCATTGGATCTTCTAGAACTGGAGTTATGTGTAGTTGTTAACTGCCATATGGGTGTTGAGATTGAAACCCAGGTCCTCTGCAAGAGCAGCCAGTGTTCCTAATTGCTGAGCCAGCTCTCTGGCCCCCAGCATTCAATTATTCAAGTCTTAATTTGCTTTGCTTTGTACTGGAAGGATGGATGATTCTTTTATATTTAGAATTTTAATGCTAATTTTCAATTTTGTATTTGCAAATACATACACACACAAATATATTTTACTCTACAGGGGAGAGAATATGTATGTAACCAACTGCTTAATCTTTAGTTCTAAGAGCATTAGAACTAAAACAAAACTCTAAGGAAGGTTTATCCTGTGTCAATTGCTTTTGAAAATAGTACACAGTCATTATCCTTTTAATTCCTAAACTCATTCAGCCTATATAAGATGTTCAATAGCAAGGGGGACACGGATACAGAAAACACTTGCTTGTTTTCACAACAGTCTGGCAGATTTTCCTACCTGGTATAAAAAGAGGCTGTATTCAGTGGCATGCATTGAGGAAATAGCTTTAAAAATTTTTTTCAGTCACTTTAAAACTCAGAATATTCCTATTTTTAGGCCTTAAGAAGGCCCATATTGTGCAAATAACACTTAGTAGAAAGCTGTCTGTTTACCCCGGCAGACTCCATACTACAGCAGTGAAGGTTCAGGTTCTTCACTGGTTTTGTTCAGATTCTTCTACTTGTTGGTTTTCGCTTCTGGCTTTTTCAGGCTCTAAGAAGGAGGAGGAACCAGAGAATGAGAACTAGGTCTTACTTGTTTGCTGCATGAAGGCATTATGTTTGCGGATGTTCAAAGGCTGGCTATTCCTCTCAAAGGATGTGGTATTGGACTTTACTGAACTTTCCTACTGCCCTCTCTCTGCAACCCAGGGACTGCGGACCCTACTCCTTCCTCTGAGGTGGGGACACACTCTTCTATTGACATCCTTCACTCCAGGACTTGCTCCTATGAATATATCCATGAAGGCATTTGCTCCTCTGAATATCCTTGCCTCAGAAGGCAGGTTTCCTGAACTGGGAGCTTTTCAGATATCTTAAGCCCACATACCTTCTACTACAAAGGGAATCTCTGAATCTTGGTACTGGTATCAGAAACATGGACATGCGGCCTGTGCCACTGTGGCTTTCCCTAGGATTTGCCATTCCAAACCTTTCCCAGCTCAGAGCCCAAATGCTAGTCAATGCAACTCAATGTCCCAGAATTCTCTTCTATATCTAGGCTCACTATATGTTGAGTGCTTATATCAGAAATGCTTCCAATTTCAGATCGTAGGATATTTGCATACATATAAGGAGATATGTTGAGGAGAGGGACAAGAATCTAAACAGAAAATTTATTTGTGTTTCATATGCGTCTTACATGCATACCCTGAAGGTAATTTTATACATTTGAGTAAATTTATATTTTGGTTCACCCTTCCATTTTTCACTTGTGAAATCATGTTGGAAACTGAAAATATTCTAAATTTTGGAGTATTTCAGATTTTTTTTCTGATTGGTGATGCTTAACATGTCCTAACATTAAGGGAATCTATGAGTTTCTGTAGTCGAATAAGCATATGAGTTGGGAGATGAGAGGGGATGACAGTGAAGGACATGAAATGTCATTTCATCTTTTGCCACGTGCAGCTGCACAGGCCCAGTGGCTCTGGAAATGGCAAACTCTATTTAGCTGCTTGAACCCATTTTATATTAATGACCAGATTTTAGGAAGAAAATTCTTGATATTTTGAACTGAGCACTAAATATATATGCATACGTACATATCACATACATGTGCACACAGAGGAGCATATGCTCCTATGGTCTCAAAACTTGAGATCGGTTCATGTTTTGAAACCTAATCCCCAACATGGTGGTATTAAGAGATGGCACCTCTGGAAGGTAATTAAGTCATAAGAGACACCCTCATACATTGGGATGGGGGTCTTTTATAAAGGATGCTTGAGAGATGTTTCCCTGTGATGACACAACTAAAGGACACTTCCTAGGAGGAACAGGTCCTCCAGACACCACATTCACAGGCATATTGATCTTGGAATTCACAGCCTCTAGAACTATTGGAAATAAATTTCTATTGTATATAAGGTATATCAGTATTTTGTTATAGTAGCTGGCACAGACTAAGACACTGACATACTTTATTGTAATATTATATAAAACAAAATTAGGTTCTAGACTCAGACTCAATAAATGTATTGTGAACTTAAACAAACTTATGTATGTTTTACACATACAAGTGAGCATTTGTTTGGGACATCTGATAACTTGCGGTTCATGGAAATAGTCTTCACAGTGTGGAGTGGCTCTGAACATCCAGGAAGTCGATTGTCTCCTCTCACTCAAATACCACTCTTCTTTGGTAAGTGCCACCTTTTTTGAAAACTACTGCACAGGTGCCTCATGAACCTGAACCCACTCTTTTTGGGGGTTTCTTTAGAACTGCCAGGCTTGCTATGTAGTGCAGGCTGGCTTGGACTTCACTATGTAGCTCAGGCTGCCTTCAGAGCTGCAATCCTTCTCCCTCTTGAGCATTGGTGCCACAAAGCCAGGAGAGTGCATGGGTTACATGAGTGTGCCCCCATGTCCCCACAACTGGGTAGTGCATGGATTGCATGAGTGTCACCATATTTGGAGAGTGCATAGGGTTATATGAGTGTCACCGTACTTGGAGAGTGCATGGGTTACATGAGTGTCATCATATTCGGACAGTGCATGGGTTACATGAGTGTCACCATATATGGAGAGTGCATGGGTTACATGAGTTCACCATATTCGGACAGTGCATGGGTTACATGAGTGTCACCATATTCGGACAGTGCATGGGTTATGTGAGTGTGCCCCCATGTCCCCACAACTGGATAGTGCATGGATTACATGAGTGTCACCATATTCAGACAGTGCATGGGTTACATGATGTCACCATATTTGGAGAGTGCATGGTTTACATGAGTGTCACCACATTCAGACAGTGCATGGGTTACACGAGTGTCACCATATTTGGACAGTGCATGGGTTACATGAGTGTCACCATATTCGGACAGTGCATGGGTTATGTAAGTGTGCCCCCATGTCCCCACAACTGGATAGTGCATGGATTACATGAGTGTCACCATATTCGGAGAGTGCATAGGTTACATGAGTGTCACCATATTCGGGCAGTACATGGGGTTACATGAGTGTCACCATATTTGGAGAGAGCATGGGTTACATGAGTGTCACCATATTTGGAGAGTGCATGGGTTACATGAGTGTCACGATATTCGGACAGTACATGGGGTTACATGTATGTGCCCCATTCCTGGACAGTGCAACTTATTTTGTGGGAAGTGATCAACCTCATTTTCTGTTATAGCTTCAGAAATCTGAACTGACCATATAGCAGAGCTGGGAGTTGAAAACTCATTATTTATTTATTTTTTCATCTTTTCGAGACAGGGTCTCCTGGTAGCCCCAGCTGTCCTGGAATTCACTCTGTAGACCAGGATGGCCTTGAACTCACAAAGATCTGCCTGCCTCTACCTCCCAAATGCTAGGATTAAAGGCGTGTGCCACCACACCCAGCTAAAAACTCATTCTTTTTTTTTTTTTTTACTTTAAAAGTTTTATTTGATTTCAGGTATAGAAAAAATATAAATGTTCTTTGTGAAGCTATTATATGAATTAAGAATAATTTTCTTACAATGTTTCCAGGGCCTGACTTTGGTTTTTTGGTTGTTGTTGTTTTTTTGCTTTGTTTTGTTTTCAGATCACATTGACCTTGATCATTTTGCCATACAATTAGGTAATTGGTGCTAGCATCCACAGATGAGGGATACCATTCCTTGTTTGTTTTTCTGGGACTGTGTTAATTCACTCAGTATGATATTTTCTAGCTCCAGCCATTTACCTGCAAAGCTCATGATGTCGTCTTTCTTTACTGCTGCATAGAACTCCATTGTGTAGATGTACCACATTTTCTCTATCCACTCGTCAGTTGAGGGGCATTTAGGTTGGTTCCAGCTCTTTGCTATTGTGAAGAGAGCTGAAATAAACATGGCCGTGCATGTATCTCTGTGGTGGCGTAAGTCTTGAGGGTACATGCCCAGGAGTGGTATGGCTGGGTCGGGTGGCAAGTTCATTCCAAGTCTTCCAAGGGTTCTCCACACTGCTTTCCATAGTGGCTGTATGAGTTTACATTCCCACCAGCAGTGAATGAGTGTTCCCCTTTCCCCACAACCTCTCCAGCACTTGGTATCATTTGTTTTCTTGAACCTAGCCAGTCTTATTGGAGTAAGATGATATCTTAAAGTGGTTTTGATTTGCATTTCCTTAATTATTAGTGATCTTGAAAACTTCTTAAGATGTTTCTCAGCCATCTCTAATTCATCACGTGTGAAGTCTCTGTTCAGCTCTTTGCTCCATCTATTGAGTGGGTCATTTGTTTTCTTTCTTTGTTTTTTGAGTAGTTTATATATTCTGGAAATCAATGCTTTGTCAGATGTATCTGTGGCGAAGGTTTCCTCCCACTCTGTGGGATTTCTCTTCACTTCCTTGATTGTTTCTTTTGATGTACAGGAAAACTCATTCTTTAACCTGTAGTTCAGACCTCTCCTATAAACTTAGTTTGTTTAAATCCTTAGAGACATAGCCTTAATTTCTTGGTCAAACAATAATTGCAGTACTTAAAAATTATACCCACTTAGATGTTTGATACAAGATACCTGAGAACCACTGAAATTTATTTCTGAAGGTCCATTTAATATAGTGATGCAAATTCCTTTCCCAAATTCTGAAGCATATTGATCCTTTAGATTGAAAATTAAGGATCTCAACGTTTTACCCCACTTCAGCTTAGTGGAATTCAAAAAATGTTTCAAAGGTCTCAAGTTTCAAAAATATTAGCATGTATTACCTGTAATGTAGTTCAAAGCCTTCATAGGTAAATCATGAGGGAACAGGTTTGCATAGAGAGTTCCTATCCAAATATAATTTTCCTTTGAAATTCATATGGGTTTCTCTCACTTAAGTTGTGTTGGCTTTGTTATAAATTCCCTCACAAGTCCACATCATCACCTGAAGCCATAGCCTTTCCAGTGTTAGCACTGAAGTAGTAGCTCTACTCCAACAGTGATGCTGACCTAGCTCAACTCCAGTGTTAACACTGAGGTAGCTCAACTCCAGTGTTAAGACTTAGGTAGCTCAACTCCAGTGTTAAGACTGAAGTAGCTCAACTCCAGTGTTAACACTAAGGTAGCTCAACTCCAGTGTTAAGACTGAGGTAGCTCAACTCCAGTGTTAAGACTGAGGTAGCTTGGGGCTGGAGAGATGGCCTAGTGGTTAAGAGTACTGACTGCTCTTGCAGAGGACTCGGGTTCGATCCCCAGCACCCACATGGCAGCTGAGAACCGTCTTTGACTCCAGTTCCAGGGGAATCCGACACCCTCTTCTGACCACCTCCATGGCATTGCACAACACGGGTGCACAAACCTACATGTACACAGTACATTCATATACATACAAGAATAAATAAAAATTAAAAAAAAAAGACGGAGGTAGCTCAACTACAGTGTTAGGACTGAGGTAGCTCTACTCATGTTAGGACTGAGGTAGCTCTACTCCAGTGTTAAGACTGAGGTAGCTCTACTCCAGTGTTAAGACTGAGGTAGCTCTACTCCAGTGTTAAGACTGAGGTAGCTGTACTCCAGTGTTAAGACTGAGGTAGCTCTACTCCAGTGTTAAGACTGAGGTAGCTCTACTCCAGTGTTAAGACTGAGGTAGCTCTACTCCAGTGTTAAGACTGAGGTAGCTCTACTCCAGTGTTAAGACTGAGGTAGCTCTACTCCAGTGTTAAGACTGAGGTAGCTCTACTCCAGTGTTAAGACTGAGGTAGCTCTACTCCAGTGTTAAGACTGAGGTAGCTCTACTCCAGTGTTAAGACTGAGGTAGCTCTACTCCAGTGTTAAGACTGAGGTAGCTCTACTCCAGTGTTAAGACTGAGGTAGCTCTACTCCAGTGTTAAGACTGAGGTAGCTCTACTCCAGTGTTAAGACTGAGGTAGCTCTACTCCAGTGTTAAGACTGAGGTAGCTCTACTCCAGTGTTAAGACTGAGGTAGCTCTACTCCAGTGTTAAGACTGAGGTAGCTCTACTCCAGTGTTAAGACTGAGGTAGCTCTACTCCAGTGTTAAGACTGAGGTAGCTCTACTCCAGTGTTAAGACTGAGGTAGCTCTACTCCAGTGTTAAGACTGAGGTAGCTCTACTCCAGTGTTAAGACTGAGGTAGCTCTACTCCAGTGTTAAGACTGAGGTAGCTCTACTCCAGTGTTAAGACTGAGGTAGCTCTACTCCAGTGTTAAGACTGAGGTAGCTCTACTCCAGTGTTAAGACTGAGGTAGCTCTACTCCAGTGTTAAGACTGAGGTAGCTCAACTCCAGTGTTAAGACTGAGGTAGCTCTACTCCAGTGTTAAGACTGAGGTAGCTCTACTCCAGTGTTAAGACTGAGGTAGCTCTACTCCAGTGTTAAGACTGAGGTAGCTCTACTCCAGTGTTAAGACTGAGGTAGCTCTACTCCAGTGTTAAGACTGAGGTAGCTCTACTCCAGTGTTAAGACTGAGGTAGCTCTACTCCAGTGTTAAGACTGAGGTAGCTCTACTCCAGTGTTAAGACTGAGGTAGCTCTACTCCAGTGTTAAGACTGAGGTAGCTCTACTCCAGTGTTAAGACTGAGGTAGCTCTACTCCAGTGTTAAGACTGAGGTAGCTCTACTCCAGTGTTAAGACTGAGGTAGCTCTACTCCAGTGTTAAGACTGAGGTAGCTCTACTCCAGTGTTAAGACTGAGGTAGCTCTACTCCAGTGTTAAGACTGAGGTAGCTCTACTCCAGTGTTAAGACTGAGGTAGCTCTACTCCAGTGTTAAGACTGAGGTAGCTCTACTCCAGTGTTAAGACTGAGGTAGCTCTACTCCAGTGTTAAGACTGAGGTAGCTCTACTCCAGTGTTAAGACTGAGGTAGCTCTACTCCAGTGTTAAGACTGAGGTAGCTCTACTCCAGTGTTAAGACTGAGGTAGCTCTACTCCAGTGTTAAGACTGAGGTAGCTCTACTCCAGTGTTAAGACTGAGGTAGCTCTACTCCAGTGTTAAGACTGAGGTAGCTCTACTCCAGTGTTAAGACTGAGGTAGCTCTACTCCAGTGTTAAGACTGAGGTAGCTCTACTCCAGTGTTAAGACTGAGGTAGCTCTACTCCAGTGTTAAGACTGAGGTAGCTCTACTCCAGTGTTAAGACTGAGGTAGCTCTACTCCAGTGTTAAGACTGAGGTAGCTCTACTCCAGTGTTAAGACTGAGGTAGCTCTACTCCAGTGTTAAGACTGAGGTAGCTCTACTCCAGTGTTAAGACTGAGGTAGCTCTACTCCAGTGTTAAGACTGAGGTAGCTCTACTCCAGTGTTAAGACTGAGGTAGCTCTACTCCAGTGTTAAGACTGAGGTAGCTCTACTCCAGTGTTAAGACTGAGGTAGCTCTACTCCAGTGTTAAGACTGAGGTAGCTCTACTCCAGTGTTAAGACTGAGGTAGCTCTACTCCAGTGTTAAGACTGAGGTAGCTCTACTCCAGTGTTAAGACTGAGGTAGCTCTACTCCAGTGTTAAGACTGAGGTAGCTCTACTCCAGTGTTAAGACTGAGGTAGCTCTACTCCAGTGTTAAGACTGAGGTAGCTCTACTCCAGTGTTAAGACTGAGGTAGCTCTACTCCAGTGTTAAGACTGAGGTAGCTGTACTCCAGTGTTAAGACTGAGGTAGCTCTACTCCAGTGTTAAGAATGAGGTAGCTCAACTCTAGTGTTAAGAATGAGGTAGCTCTACTCCAGTGTTAAGACTGAGGTAGCTGTACTCCAGTGTTAAGGCTGAGGTAGCTCTACTCCAGTGTTAAGAATGAGGTAGCTCAACTCTAGTGTTAAGAATGAGGTAGCTCTACTCCAGTGTTAAGACTGAGGTAGCTCAACTCCAGTGTTAAGACTGAGGTAGCTCTACTCCAGTGTTAAGACTGAGGTAGCTCTACTCCAGTGTTAAGGCTGAGGTAGCTCTACTCCAGTGTTAAGACCGAGGTAGCTCTACTCCAGTGTTAAGACTGAGGTAGCTGTACTCCAGTGTTAAGACCGAGGTAGCTCAGCTCCAGTGTTAACACTGAGGTAGCTCTACTCCAGTGTTAAGACCGAGGTAGCTGTACTCCAGTGTTAAGACCGAGGTAGCTCAGCTCCAGTGTTAACACTGAGGTAGCTCTACTCCAACGTTAATGCTGAGCTACGTGCTATGTCTTACAGTCCTCTGAGGCACCCAGCTTCCATCTGTCCCCCTCTGCTTTTCTTGTGTTTGAAAACTAATGCTTGTCTGAAAGATGCTTTTTCTCTGCTACGTTTTATAAGCAACTTCAGATTTGCATTTTTATCACCTCTCTTGCAAAACATGTTGCTGTTTAACCGGTCTTTATTGGTAGTGCTCAGAATTAGTGAGTGGTTATTTATTGTTTTGGGTGATTGATAAGCATGAAAACCATGTTTCCTATGGTTTTCTCCCAGGCCTTGTAGAGTCCTGGCATCTACTAGTCACCTATACAATTACACCACTAAATATATATTTTATTTGTTCATACTAACGTATATCTTACTTGTATCAAACCTACAAAGGAGCTTACAGAACGTAAATACAGGGCTTAGTGGGTAAAGACACTTGCCATCAAGCCTGATGATCTGAGTCAATCTCCAGGTCCCACAGGGTAAAAAGAACTAATTCCTGTAACTTGTTCTCTCATGTACACCGTGGCATATGCTCATGCGCACTCACAAACACGCACACAGGAAAAATAGTAAATATATATATATTTTAGTGTTTCTCTTATCGATTCTCTTTTTAAAATGCTTTTATTGATGTTCTGTGTATTTCAGACATCATTTTTACCTTCCCCCCACCCCACCCCAGATCATGCATTCTGCATAACTATCCTGCATCTTTCTCTCAGTCATTTTTTTATGCTTAGGAATTCACATTTTCCTCCATTAATTTTATATTACTCTAAAATATGGATACATACTCTCCACTCATATACAGTAATTACAGAGTCTGAAAATAAGTGGTGGGTGGATTCTAGAGCCAGTTGAGAGATTTACATTATAACAACATAGTTGTTTTCAGATAAACAGAAATATAACAATAATGTTTTTCAGCTTGCCTTTCATCTGGGGGATTTGGTGTTAGCATCCACAAATGAGGAAAAACATTCTCTGTCTGATTTTTAAAAGTGAAATTAATTAGAGTCAGTACCATTTTATTTTGTTTGCTTGCTTGATTTTCAGAGTCAGTGTCTTGCTCTGTGGCAGAAGCTGGTTTGGACTTTGTAATTCTTCCTCCATGACATTCCAAGTGCTGGGACATCAGGCAACAGGTCCCATGTCCAGCCAGTTCTGTTCTGTGGAGTGTAGTACCTCCCTAATAGGTCTTATTGGGGTTTCATTGACCGAGACTTTGTTGGATGTGAGATGGGTTAACTTCCTGTGCACATATAAACAATATTAGAAATGTTGTCACTAGGATTTGACAGTGTGAATCCTGACTATGCCAAGTAATGACCAAAAAATTAGCCTCAAATATGCTTAAGTTGTATAAAATGGAGAAGAATAACAGGACCTATATCAGATGGTTACAGGGATTAAATAAGAAAATATTGGGCTTGGTAGATGGCTCACTGGGTGAAATGCTTGCTGCACGAGCATAGGGACTCGAGTTTGAATCCCTGGCAGCCATGTAAAAAAAGCCAATCACAGAAAAGTGCATCTGTAACCCCAGGGCTGTCAGGGTGTCGGGGGTGGGGAGACCAAGGGTCTTCATGGCCAGTCAGTGTAATTGAAATAGCAACCTCCAAGTAAGTGAGAGACCCTGTCTAAAAAAAGAAAGAGGGAGCAATGGAGGAAGACACAATGTCAGTCTCTATTCTTCAAACATGCACTACGAAGACATGAGTACATGCAGAACATACACAGGGGTGGGGAGAGAGAGAGAGAGAGAGAGAGAGAGAGAGAGAGAGAGAGAGAGAGAGAGAGAGAGAGAGAGAGAGAGAATATACATGGATAATTGTGTGAAAGCATGCTAGATTTTAATTAGCCGGTTTCCTTTTGTTTTCATACAACTTTGAAATATGGTTCATTAACATCTCTTGTGTTAGTCTAAATGTTTTCAGCAGCTATCGTTTGCGGTATTTTTCTTATCTGTTTGCAATCATGAGCATTACAGCTGCTTTCTGAATATGTTAGTCCAGAGACTTTGCTGTCTATAGCAGTTTGATTTGACAACATTGTGCAGATGTGTTTGTGTGCTGCTTTATTTCTTCAAAGGCTAATTCTATGCCCATTAATTTGTTAATCTTCTTTAGAGTGTTGAAAACTGCAATAAGAAACACTTGAGGAGCTTATGATTGTCTTTTGAATGTTTTCTCTCGTTTTTCTTCTTTCTTTTTCTTGTTCATACATTCAACTTTCTAATCATTCTTGGGTTTTTGTTTTGATTTCTGAGACATGGGCTCTCTATGCCCCCCAAGCTGACCATTAACTCAGAAGCTCAGACTTTTAACATGAGACTCCCATGTCATGGATTTACAGGCTTTGGGCTCTGCATATCTCATATCTTCTTTAAAACTACAAATGCAAAGTGCTCTAAATTGTCCCAAGTATGTACAGCTTTTATTTCCACCAAAGGAGCTGTTTAAAGACAACCATTTTGTACATTATTTCAATGGCTTTCTTTAAACAACACTTGCTGTCCTTCCAGATAAGTGCAAATTTTTTTTTTTTTTGTCTTTTCGAGACAGGGTCTCCCTGTAGCCCCAGCTATCCTGGAACTCACATTGTAGACCAGGCTGGCCTTGAACTCACAAAGATCCACCTGCCTTAACTTGGCCTGTTCTCCTCACCCTATCACCATGTGTGCTATGTATTTGTGACAGAAAGCTGTTATTAACTATGTTTAGTAGACATGACCTACTGACATTAATTTTTCCTGGCTACCTTTGACTAGGCTAGGCCTATCAGCAGTGTTTCTGTTATCAGAGCTGTTAATGTCAGGGCCTGGGCCCTGGCAGCCCTAACAAGCTGGATTTGGCCTCTCGTTCTCAATAGACCAATTAAAGAGATGAATACTGGCTGGTCATGGCTGTCCACAGCTGCAATCCCGGCACTGAAACAGGAGGCTCGTGAGTTTGAGGCCATCCAGCCTGTGTCACTTTAGACACAGGTGAATGAAAGTTCCCAGAAGAACTGCATCTTGAAACTGAACTCTGCAAATGCCTATCAACTGAATAGAACTTTAGTGGTTGTCAACAGTTTGGAATGTTGCAGGTCCAGAGCCTAATTATAATTTACCTTGGGTCATCTATTCCCCTTACCTTACGTCTGTGCCTGATCTAATGTCCTGTGACTAACAGATAAAACCGTCGTGGAACATATTAACTTAGCAGACCACCAGCTTTCACCAACTGAATGCTGACTGTCATCAACCTCTGAGGCATATCTGAGATTTCTTTTTTTTGTTTGTTTGTTTTTTGGTCTTTTCGAGACAGGGTCTCTCCTGTAGCCCCAGTTGGCCTTGATCTCATAGAGGTTTTCATACCTCATACTAACAGAATGAATCGAGTCATAAATCAAGGTAGTTTTCAAATACATTGGTAGAAAAATTAAGCAGGCAGTTACAATAAAGCAGAAATTTCAAACATTTTTTTTTTCTGGGAACTTTGGTTCATAAGGAGTTCCCCCAAATCCATCTTTGGGGTTTTATTGTGAGTTTCAGTTTAAATGGAAAGCAAGAAACATGCATAAATCAGTAGGCCTGGGGAAGGTCTGGTCCCAGCACTACTCACTCATCGCTGTTTGGAACCCAGGCTGTCCCGGAGGGTGCTCACAAGACAAGTGTCCCCCCAGCCCCCAGTGCCTGGCAATAGGCTTCAACCTTTTCTTTTCCTCAACATGATGTTCCCGGAGAAATTCCATTTCCTTAGGGACCATCATTTCGGTAGTCTGAAATCCAATGGAAAGAGCACAAATGGACATTTTCCTTCATGTCACTTACTCCTGAAACAGACCAGGATCCCACCTCTCCCTGAGGAAGGGGGGTATAAAACATTGTTGAATCACCATTGGTGTTATTGGTAAGTTCTTTCTGTCTATGTTTGTGTGAATGTTTTCTGATGGACATTTGTTTGTAAATAAAGATTCAATGAACACCTGAGCTGCCTTGAAAGGACTGTCAGTAACATTAGCTAGACTATTCTTGTGCCAGTATTAGGCATCATGAATACTCCACAGATACCATGAAATAACTATACAGAAGATTGCAGCCAATTGCCTGGCTCTTGAAGGCAGAGCCCCAGCCAGGGCTGCTTGAGATCTTTGTACAAGGCTTCTTGAAATCATGAGCTTTAGTGAACCTTTTCCACCTTAGCCAGAGGGGAAGCACGTTCCATAGTGGGGCGGGGGGGGGCTTACTATGATCAGTGGCAAGGCAGCAATTGATCCAAAACACGTGCCTTGATGACAGTGATTAGTCCAAGCTGAATAGCTGTGACCGGACAAACGCATGACTGAGGGAAGCAGCCTGTGGCTTCATAGGCTGGATCTTGATGCGCACTCTGACTTTCTCCTGTTGCTTGTGTTGCTACTTCCTTGTTGTTGCAATATAGGGTAAAACAAAGACTTCTCCTGAGTTTTTCTTGCCTACTTTCAGTAATGCAGTTTGAGGTGTTGACACCAGGAAGGAAGTAGTAGGGGCTGGAGGAGGAGCACGGACCCTGGCAGCACCACAGAGAGAGGCAGCCGCAGCTTGACAGGTGAATGAACAAACACCAGCTTTGGGCAGGCTCACTGACCTGGGGGTGGCACTTAATGTCCTGGGAAAATCTGGTCACTGGAAGGTTTTGCACACTGTCCTGCTTGTCAGCTGAACATCCTATAGCCCCTTGCACCAACATATGACACACGAGGAGTCAATGCCACCCAGCTCCTAGTCCCAAGTGCAGGCCCTCATCCACAGAGAGTTGTCAAGCCTTCCAGACCAAGGATTTTGGATCCAGGCTGAGAAGCTGTGACACTGGCCACTGCCAAAGGCTTAGTCCGAAGCAGACACTGGAACATGTGGTGGACAAGGGGCCTCACCCCTCAGGTGGTCACTTACTGTAACTTACCTTGGTTTCTGCTTGTACTGCTGTTAGACACAGAAGAAAACGTAAGCTGCTGGAGATCAGTGTTTAAACTGCATCGTGCCTACTCATGTCAGTAGCCAAGTGGAGCAAAAGAGCCCTTAGCTAGCTGATTGCTGACATGCCCGGCCCACAAGCAAGGCTAGGAGAATGCGCAACCTGCTTAGATTTGCCAGGGAATTTTACAGACTTGAGGAAGGAACTGTACTTTTATCTTTTATTTTTTTAATTATTTAATTTAATCTTTTTTCTTTTCACAGGAAAACAGAAACAGTACAAAATGACAATAACAAAACAAAACAATAAGAACAATAAAAGGGGGGGTTCCATTTCTTGTTCTGGTGAAATAAAGAATCAATCTACAGGGCTTGGTATGTACGTCTTTTTTTTCCTTCTCTCTTTCTTTTCTTTCTTCTTTTCCTGCTCTTTCAGGGCTACCAGAAGGATATGTGCTCATTGGCTAGTCTAGGAAGCCTTGAATTCTCAGCTGAGAAGGAGTCTGGTTAATTTCAGGGGGCAGGGGTCTCATCCCTAAACTGCTTAATCAATTTCTAGCTCCAGTTTAGTTATGCTACCCTCTGAAAAGGGTCACCCCAATCACCAGAGGGACCTGGATGCTGACCATGCTGAAAAGGGACATTGGGTGTGGTAACTGGAGTATCCCTCATTCAGAGGGTCCATCTAAAAGATCCCCAACCATAACTATAGAGGGAAAAATTCCTTGACTGATGTCTGTGAAAGTGAAATGAAAGTAGAAATAGCTTAGTTAGGTACAAGATCTAGTCACGGGACCAGGAGAAGTAAGAACAGGGTGAATTCCAATGTCCATTAGAGTTTCTTGACCAGGGGTTTCAAAACATCCATTTATTGGGTTTCTCCTCCTGTGCAATTGGCCATGATGTCTGGACTCAGGATCTACTTTTCAGGCTTTATAATAGTCAGAATATGAGTTTCCACTTAGTTGCTAGAAAGGAGGAAATTTTATTGAGCATTAATTAACAATAGTGGACTTGTCCTTTGGCTGCAGGTGACCCTATTCTGTTAATCAAGGCCAAGATCTAAGGTTTTTATAGCTACTTAACATGATGTGGAGGCCCAATTTTTCAGGCTTTAAAAGAAATATATTGACTATCTTTTGTTTTTACTTTCTTTTTGGGTGCTTAAGTCCACACAATTAGCCCTGATGTTGCTCAGTTTGCCTTACAACTCGGTTCTTGGTGCTAGCATCCACAAATGAGGGATACCATTTGTCGTTTGCTTTTCTGGGATTGTGTTACTTCAGTTAGCATAATATCCTCTAGTTTCATCCATTTACTTGCAAAGTTCATGATGCCATCTTTCTTTATATCTGCATAAAATTCCATTGTGTAGATGTACCACATTTTTCTATCCACTCATTAGTTGAGGGGCATTTGGGTTGGTTCCAGCTGTTTGCTATTATGAAGAGAGCTCCAATGAAAATGGCTGTGCATGTATCTCTGCGGTAGGATGAGTCTTGTGGGTGTAAGTGTCTTTTCTTTAGCCAATAAGCTAGCTTTCTAAGTCAGGGCACCAAAGGAATCTTTGCACATTTGTTTACATTTTCTTACTAGCTATGAATTATTCAATAATAACTCATGGGCCCAAACTGTGGGCCCAGACTTTCATGAAAGAGTTTATACTCTATTGTTTACAACAGAGGAAGGATCCAGTTTTCCTAACACTTCACTAACTCAGCACTCCCACAAATCACAGAACAACTGTAAATATTTTACATTTTACTACAAACATTTCATGAACAAATATCAAGAATAGATGAACCAATTCACTTAGGTGTAACAGAGGGCTAGAGGTACCACCATTCCTGAAGTAAACGGCAGTTGAACAGAGATGCCATGAAAGGCCCATGTTCTCATCCCAAACTTGCAGGCTGGTACTATGTTTCATCTGTCATCCGATGCTAACTAAAGGCTCTGCTTCATCCCTACCTTCAGGGCAGACGCCATGGTCCAGAGGAGTCACAAGGACTACATTCCCCTAAACCAGACCCATTACAGGCACTAAAATCTGAACTGAAAGCCATCTTTTCTGGGCCTAACATTAGACAAAGACAAAAGGTTGGCAAGTGGTGCTACCTCTCTCCAGAAGTTCCTACCAGACAAATATGCCTAGTCTTATTTAAATTGCCTGACAAATTTTGCACAGTTTGATTGAAAAAAAAATGGTGTACTAGTAGAGATTGTGACTAATTGATCCAAACACTAACAAATGGCTCTGCCTGAGAATCTTTTGTTTCCAGGACAGATTCGCTTTCTCTTTATTAATGTGACTTTGATATGCTCAGGATGCTTTTCACACTGCAGCCAACACATTCAACTCAGAAGGAAAAACTCACTTGTAAATATTATGCCTACTTTTAATCAGTAGGGAGAAGTTGGAAGAAAGAGACTGGGAGTACAGAGAGTCTAACATCTAGCATGGCTCTCCCTAATACACAATTACTTCATAAGAATATCAGTATAATTGGCAGAAAAATCACTTCTTGGTCCTTTCCCCTTTTTCTTTACACAGTTGGATCTAGTTGTTCTGATCGACGACCCCATCAACTATTTCATTTTTTTGCCTTCATGCTAAAGTGATAGCTAGATCATAGAACCACTGGAAATTACAACTCAATTACTTACAAGCTATCAACAGGAATAAATACATTCTTCAAAGTGGGTAAAAACTCTTCTGCAAAGTTTATTAGCACTAGGGCAAGGACATAGTACCAACTGTCTGTTCATCCAAATATCACATTTATTTCAAAAGGTAATAAAAAGAATTCTTGAATTTGAGAATTATTTTCAAGGAGAAATATCACAACAGATATTAGTTTTTCTTCTCAAGATTATAAAATGCACCAGAACTTATTAATAGGCTTCTTCCCAGCATGTATGTGATATTGTCTATATTCCTGCTGAGTGATCTGACAAAGGCATTATTTTAACTTTAATTACTATAAATATTATAGCTATAGCTCTAAAACAAAAATTTTGTTCAGAAATTCTAGACGGGGGAAAAAACCTTAACCCATACAATTTTGTGCTTTCTGGAAAATGCAAAGTGAATGGTTACCAATAAGACTGTCCTGACATGGACAGGAAGGAAACACCCACCCCATCAATTATGCCAGTTAAGCAAAGTAATAGAATCTGGAGTAGTGGCATGAAGGATGTCAGTTCATTAGTGTCTGAGCACTTGGAAACATAACGAGTAACTCTGACAGTAGCAACTATGGTTGCTTTTTACTCCATGCTTCCAATGTGTCAAGACCTAGTAGGCCCAAAGCAAGAAAGGGACATACACCCCTCGAATAGAATCTGTTACTAATCAGTCTGTGGTGCCTGATGACCAGAGGATAAGGAAGGTGGAGCCTCTTATGTAACTGGGGAATTCTAGCCATGGAAAACAGAAGCAAAACTGAGCTCAGCCCTTAACTAGACCAAAGAGTGAGAACATATACTAACAAGAAAACTGGAAAGTGGTCAAAGGTGGTGAAGAGGCTCTGCTAAGGGAAACTCTATTTTCAATCGGTCTGTCAAGCATCACTGACATAGAAGCAGTTGTGGCATACAGAATAAAACGGGTATTGGGGAGCATGCTACAGAGGAAGAATCAGAAAACTGCTGCGGCTCAGATACGTACAGTTTGAATAACAGTGAAAAGGCCAGGTGAATAAAAGCTCTTATGGTCTGCTGCCAAGATCAGCTTTGCCTCGTGCTGCCCACGCAAAGATTTCCAGCAAAATAAAAGGCTGGAACAGAGGTTTGAATGCCAACGAAAGGGCAGAAAGATAGAAGATATCTTTACCTTGGGGGAGAAACCCTGTTAAGCTCCGCTTTATCCATTATGTCATTTACTCTTCAGGATCACAGTGTGAGTCACTGTGTGCTGGATAGCTTTAGTGTCAACTTGACACACCTGGGTTGAGGGAGCCTCAATTGGGGAATTTGGTCCATTGAATTGGCCTGTGGCCACATCTGTGGTGTATTGTCTTGATTGTTGAGCAGTGACAGTATAAGAAGGCAGGCTGGGCATGAGTGAGAGCAAGCCAGTAGAGAGGAAGCCAGTGAACAGCACTCCTCCATGGCCTGTGCTTCAGCTCCTGCCTCCAGGTTCCTGCCCTGAGTTCCTGCCTTGGGCTCCCTAAGTAATGAAATGTGACCCAGGAGATGTAAGCTGAATAAACCCTTTCCTCCCCAAGTTGGTGTCAGAGTGTTTTGTCACAGCAATGGAAAGACAAACTAGGACACACTGTAATCGCATTTTATTAGAGGAAAAATGTTAGCAATAGGACCAAGCTATTAGCAACACTCTTCATTAAGAACATAGGCTAGGTGCTGGAGAGATGTTTCTGTGGTGAAGAACACTGGCTGCTCTTGCAGAGGACCCAGGTTCAGTTCCCCACACCCACACGGAGGCTAACAATTGTCAGTAACTCCAGTTCCAGGGGATTCTATGGGGGCATTGTATGTCACAGGTGCACTTAATCACATGCAGACAGTACACTCATACACATAAAATTAATGAATAAAATATTAAAAAGAACGTAGTCTAAAGCTTCAAACTTGAGGAACAATGAGCCCCCATCAAAAAACACAGCTAAAGATAAAAACTTCCAGTTTGTGTAGATTTAGGCCCCTGTGCAACAGTACATTTAAGTTTGGTAAATTTTAGATTTGGTGTTTGCCTGTCTTTCTCTTTGATTAAGCCCTTTAAAATAAAGAGATTACCCTGAGATTTCATCTTATGCCAGTCAGAATGGCAACAAGCATTAGGAAAATAATTATGAGGCCGGAGAGATGGCTCAGCAGTTAAGATGGCTGACTGCTCTTCCAGAGGACTAGAGTTGGATTCTCAGCATCCCCATGGTGATGAACAACTATCCAAACTCCAGTTCCAATGGATCCAATGCTTTCTTCTGACCTCCATGGACACTGTACGCATATGGAATCCTTACATATATGTAGGCAAACATAAAATAAAAATAAAGTGTAGGGGCTAGAGAGATGGCTCAGCGGTTAAGAGCACCGACTGCTCTTGCAGAGGATCCGGGTTTGATTCCCAGCACCCACATGATAGGTAAGAACCACCTTTAAGCCAGGTGTGGTGGTGCACACCTTTAATCCCAGCACTCAGGAGGCAGAGGCAGGTGGGTCTCTGTGAATTCAAGGCCAGCCTGGTCTACAGGGCTTGTTCCAGGCCAGCTGGGGCTACAGGGAGATCCAGTCTCAAAAAAACTAAAAATAAATGAATATAGTTTAAAAAATTAAAGGAAAACCAATAACAACAAATGCTAATGAGGATGTAGACAGAAAGGAATTCTTATACACTGCTAATGGGAATTATACTGCTCTAGCCACTACAGAAGTCAGTATTAGGGGGTGTCCCTCCCCAGACTAAAAATGGACCTAGCATATGATCCAGCTATACCATTTCTGGGTGATGAACAAAGGAATGGAAAAACAAAATGCAAAATATGACATATGTATATATATATATATATATATGAAAAAAAAAAATATTTTAAGTATTATTTAATTGTGTGTGTGTGTGTGTGTGTGTGTGTGTGTGTGTGTGTATGCAGGAGAATGGAGATGTCCACTGAGGCCAGCCAGGGGTGTCAGCTCCCTTGGAGCTGGAGTTAAGGTGGTTTGGAGTTGCCTGAAATATGTGTTGAGACCTGAACTCAGGTCCTCTGCAAGAGCAGTAAGCACTATTACTGACTGAGCCATCTCTCCAGTTCTCATAATGGTATTTATTTTCAGTTGTAAAGAAAAATAAGATTGTAATTTGTAGGAAAAAATGTATGTGATTGGAAATAGTCATATTAAGTGAATAAGTCAGTTTCAGAAAGATAACTGTCTTTTCTTATTTGTGGCTACTAGAACATGTATGTATATATGACATAAAAGTAGAAGCATAGTTAGTTTTAAGATTTGAATTGCAAGGGTTTGATGAAAAGGTTTCATGTCTTTCTGTACCCCCCCCCTTTTTTTAGCGTATGAGTCTCCAGAAGACAGTTGTATTATACATGACTATAGGGTGGAGTCAAGGCACAGATTTCATCAAATTCACCCATGTTGTTTTGGGCAACTATATATGATTAACTTGGGAAGCAAACTTAATTTTTACGTTAAATCATCTTAAAGAGAATGCTACAAGGTGATACTGTACAACAGAGAAATTATAGAGAATATTTGTATGTGTCAATCCCAAAGTTCTTGCTCTACAGATTTTATGTAAAGCAAATGTGGGCAACAGCGAATTATATCTCCATTTAATTCAGATGCATTACCATTTTTATCAGATTCTGTAAACCAATGTTGTTTAATATACACATGTTTACTTTTACTTTTACTAAGTCCTAAAACACCATGTGTCCTGTAGACAGTGTCTAGGCGAAACTGGGTACTTGCTGAGCTCACGTCAATTAAATATGCCTTAATCGAATATACACCCGTGTCCCTCTCCCACCCATCCCCCCTTTCCAATTCACCATTTCAGTCCATTTTCTGATGCAGTCTTTCTGTTGTTCTTTTACTATGCCTCCCTCTCCATGAGAAATATTTATATCTGGGTTGTTGGTACTAGCATCCACATATGAGGGACACCATTTGTCGTTTGTTTTTCTGGGACTGTGTTACTTCACTTAACATAATGTCTTCCAGCTCCATCCATTTACCTGCAAATTTCATGATGTTGTCCCTCTTTACTGCTGCATAGTATTCCATTGTATACATGTACCACATTTTCTCTATCCACTCGTCAGTTGAAGGGCACCTGGGCTGGTTCCAGCTTTTTGCTATTGTGAACAGAGCTGCAATAAACATAGCTGTGCATGTATCTTTGCAGTAAGTTGTGTCTTGTGGGTATATACCCAGGAGTGGTATGACTGGGTCAAATGGAAGGCTCATTTTGAGTCTTCTAAGGGTTCTCCACACTGCTTTCCA